>WUQG02000005.1:138013-162155 GCA_011317285.2 Androctonus mauritanicus | reverse complement strand
GTCACTCTGGGTTAAAAATGAATTTTGATTTTTTAATATAATTTTATTATTGTAGTTTTACAACAAATTATAAAATATTATATAAATCATAATATATAGCTGTCATAAAATTTTAGTGCTGAACTACTATTACATTAACAATATTAATATAGTTACATTCAAATTATGCCCAATTGGTAAAATTTATTGAAATTACACAAAACATTGTATTATTTTATTTTTGGTTATGAATATTTTAGTTAATTTATTCTTAAATTTAGTTGACTTGGAAAACGATAGAAAGACGGATCATATAAAATATAGTCCTAGAAGTGGCAGGTAAGTATTGATGCTTTTTTTTATTTTAAATATTATGTTATAAAGTATTTTTCTGATTTTATTATTTTATAAAATTATAATATTTGCATGGCTTAGGTACAAAAATTTTAGTACAAGGAAAGATTTTGAAACATTGTGAATTTATACTCAGGAATTATTTTTTTGAATTATAATATATTAAAATTTTTCTAATAGAAATATCAGTTTTAAATAAGAATATATATTTTTGTTTTTGTAACTACAAATTAATATTATGTAAATTTTATATTTTATCATATACGATCAAAAAAATTATAATAAAATAATTTAACAAAAAATGGTTGATTTAAAAATATAGTAATATTTCTTGTATTCATTCTATATACATAAAATGAATATAAAAGGCAAGCACTCACATAGTTATCTTTATTGAATGCCTTGTGTTTTTATTCAATATAACATTTTGTTTTTATAATTAAAATTATTTATGTAACTATTTCACATAATTAATTTTACATAATTATGTAAATAACTGTAATTATAAAAATAAAATGAGTGAATATTATAAAAAAGAAATGTGTAAAAAGTCAAATACTGAACAGAAACTCAAAAAATACAATATCACAGGGAATAATTTTTTCAATTATCCAATGTTCTTTTATTCCAAAACTACATAAAACTTATATAATAAAACAGCCCAATCAGCAAGTACCAGACTTCAGATCTTTATTTTGTAAAACGTTTTCGGACTGGAGACAGTCCCTCATCAGTGCACAGTCACTAAACACATCAACTAAACATTTATCAATAAAGTCCTTATACGTTAATTTGGAACATTCTAAATTTTTGAATTGAAGTTCTAGAACTATTGAACTCCTACGTCATACGCACGTACAGGGACATAAAAGTCAATTACCAATAACAACTATATATTAATACTAGTTAAACATAGTTAAATAAAATTACATAAAGCTTACTGTTTAACAACAAGAATTATAAATAACATCTTAAAACACAGAGTATAATATATATAATAATATAATGATAATCATAATGTATAACGCACCAAAATTTTCACGTAAACACATCGTAAAACGCAACTTACAGATATGCACAGACGTTACAATCTAAGACAGTACACTATCCTACATCAAACCATACGTTGTTATCATATTACAGTCTATACGATATCATTCTCTGGGATACTAAAATATCACAGTCTATAGTTCACCCATTAAATCCATGATTCTCTCCTCCTTTCACATCAGGTACTTAGTGCACCATTTCCACGATGTCGGTAACAATGTTGGCAGATTGCTGTTAATGACTTTTGTAGTATACTTTTTTCTTTCTATTTCCATTGCTTCTATTAGTACCATCGCATTATGATCTCGCACTGGTTTTATTATTTTCGCATCCGTCCACTTCACGTCAATGTCCGCCTCATATGAAGTCTGGTACTTGCTGATTGGGCTGTTTTATTATATATATATAAATTATGTGGAATGAAGCAAGAGTTGTAAAAACTTATTCAAGTAACAAAGATTTATTCCTAGAAGAAGCATGAATAATAACACAAAAAGAGAAATTTCTTATAGTTTTTTTATGATCAACTGTGCATGCCCGTTTCTAAGGCATGACAATATAGCATAAATTATAATAAGTAATTATTAATATGTTGATTCTATATAGATAGTATACAATTTTTGCTTAAAATATTTTTTAATGTAAAAAATCTTTACTGATTATTTATTGATTTAATATATTATAATATTTATTACTCTGTCATTTAATTAAAATTTATAGAATTGTTTTTGTTCTATGTTGCAAGCCAGTGTAAGTAAGTAATCAAATATACAATCAACTACATTTAAATTTTGGATTCTGAGAATAGAAAACTGAAGAGGATCTCTTTGAAAGATTAAAAATGTTTTTAAAATAAATGTTTATCCTTATTTTATTAACCTAACTGAAATCAGTGCTTTGTTTTTAAATTTTTATTAGTTCATATTTTAGCAGAATTTTTGGAATAAAAAATATTAAAAATTATCATCTTTGAAAAAAATTGTGAAATTTGGTACTATAATCACAAAATAGCCATAAAATTTGAAAATATATTAGTTTTGAACATTAAATATCCTAGTAAACATAACATTTATTGGTAACATTACTGACATCTTCATTGTCAGTAAACATAACAAATGTTATGTTTACTGCCAGGTTCAATGCCAGTTCTTTTATTTTTATAACAACAGTCATTTGAGATAAGCTACTCTTTTTGTGCTAAAGTTAGCCTCATCAGTAAACATAACAAATGTTATGCATAACATTTGTTATGACAAGGGCTATTTATGTATGCCAAAAGAGTTTTAAATAAACATTTTAAATTTCTGAAAAATTGGTTTTTAGAATGTTTCTTTGCATATTCTGCTTTAGTATATGTTGGATTAATATTTTGATTGAAAGCAGTATATTGGAGAAAAACTTTACAATAAATAAGAGTTAAGCCAAAAAAAAAAAGAGAGAGAGAGTATAATAAGAGAGCAAAAAAGAAATTGATTAAGCTTGAAGAAAGATATTGTTTTTGAAAGAATTAAGTTGAATGAATGAGTTTCAATATCCATAGGTGGATTGAAGTTGCCAGTGAAATCAAAAACTATATAATTCAAAGAAAAGTTGTTTAAATGTAGTCATAACTGATGCAAGGAGAGATTTTTTTCTGACAGGAGTTATAAATTAAGAGAGACTATTAATTCCTGAAATATTTTGCATCAGAAATATTTGCTAGAAGACAAATTGGAGAGATCTAGAAAGACTTTTAGAATGAGATACATTAAAAAAATTATGATGAATCTTTAGATGGCAGGTTAAGAAAAATGATAAAGATGCAGTTAAATCATTCACAATATTGGATAATATCCAAGTCCCATCTTTTCTAAATGATATTTGTAAATGGCCTGAATACTCTTGTTACTCATCCATCCTCTTGGGAGGATATTGTTATACAGCTGAGCCTATGTTAGTAAATTGTAAGAAAACAATTGCATAAGAAATTAGATGGTCAGCTGCAAAAGATATACATAAATCATTGAGTAAGAATAAAAACACATCAGAGTTATTGATTGCAGTTAAAAAGACAATTCAGTGGTTAGACCTGAATGAGATAACATATGCCAAGAATGATAAATCTAAATCACTACTGTTTCTAAAAAGTGAAATTTATGAAAGTTTCTTATTAAACTAATAAATAATGTCAATTATAAAATTTTAGAGAATGACCTTACAGAAAAAATTGTGCAAGAACTAAGTAAAATTTTATTGCATAAAAAGGCTCGTAAGTTCCTGAAAAATACAAGAGTTATGTCACTTAAGTACTCTAGAAAGATTAATTTAGATGATATCAAGACTATTTTCAATGTTTTGATCTTTTCACTAAGGTTCATAAAAATACACTAATAAAAAATATGAAAAATTAGCTGGGAATGCTTACAGTTTTTAAATAATTGAACTTAGCAGATTTTAAAAAAAAATTTTTTTTAATCTTAATGATAAATGTTTTTGGATTTGTTAAACTGCACATATATCCAATAACCAGTGGTTGGAAAGTGTACTCACTGTTATGCTGGGGAAAAAAGTTGGTGTTGTGGTGCATAGAATGTATGGAAAATTATGAATGATCCATTAATTCATCAAGAATACTTCTTGACTGTCTGTACAAAATTGGTCCACTTCCAGAAGTAATAGAACTCTTTGATTTTGAATCATTATATCCAAATATTAAGATAGAGCCAGTCTGTTTAGAACTGTGTAGATTTCTATTTGTCTATCTGTTGAAGATTCAGACCCAACAGTTCTTAGATATTTATGTTATCTTATATAATATAAATTCCACTTTGTTTTTTAAAAGTGTTTTTTGTAGACAATATAAAGATGTTCCTATTGGAAACTCTCTTGCAGGGATTTTAGCAGTGTTAATAGTGAGGAAGAAAGTGTCTTTCTCAAATTATGTATAAATTTGAGACTGTACAAGAGTTATATAGATTCTGATTAGAGAAGATATAAGAGCAGACAAAAATATGGAAACTATTATTGGCCCCATCATTAGGCTTTGTATTAAAGAAATAATTACACAGTAATTTTGAAATTAACTATTTAAATATTAAAATTTCAATCAAAGACTTAAATACATTACAAAAATATATAGGAATGATACTTATGTATTATTATTTATTAAAAATTCAGAACTGAATCTTTGGCATTATAAAATGGCAGTTTTAGAATACTCCTGTATAGAACTTTAACACACTATAAGACTTAAAATGGAGTTATGGAAGAATTAAACTGGGGTCTCAACCAGTGGAAACCCATGGATATAACAGAGTGATCATATAGAGAATTTGGAAAAAACTTAAAAATAATAGGTACATCAATAATAAAAGATTGCATAATGGAGATCCACAAGAAGATAATGCTGTACCCTCAGTGTGGAAATTAATCCATTCATTTTGAAGTTTAGAAAAAAATTAGTATAGGTAGGAAACTAATTTATATCAGAAGAAATACCATTTTTAATCTGATAAGAGGCAACAAAAACTATCTAAAAGCTTACAAGTGCTCAGGGCTTTATGAAATCTTGCTAGTTAATAGAGAGACTAAAGGGGATGAAGTTTATAATAGCTGTACTTCTAGATTTTTAAGTAGAAGGATTATTGAGCACAAAGAAATTGAATGTGGTTTGAAGAAAACTTTAGCACAGAAGATTTTGTGCTATGATACCACAATTAAATGAGATGATGCCAAGCTAGTTAGAAAAATTGAAGATCCTTTGAAGATAGAATTGTGAAATTAATTCAGATTTTTATGAATAAATTAGGACATGGTGGAGCCATTAACATATTATACCTGATTTTTGTGTCTGAGGCTTGGGCATGATGCAGTAAGAAATGTTAAGCTGGTACTATTATGTTTGTGTTTTATGTTGAATTTTAAATAATAGTATTAGATTTATAATAATTTATGTAAATAATTGTTTAAATAGTTATAATTGTATAATTTTAACTTAATTTGTTAATATTATTAATGCATAGATCAAACAACACTAATAGCAGCTAAGTTTTTTTTTATTTTAAAGATACAAATGTTTTTGGCTATTAGGTTGTCATCAGGCTATGTTCTATCGGCAATACTTGCCGATAGAATGTAGCCTGATGATGATCTAATGACCGAACGAAAGAATGTAATGAATGAACATAGCCGATAGCTTGATGATGGCCTAATGACCGAAAACATTTGTATCTTAAAAATAAAAAGAAACTTAACTGGTATTAGTGCTGTTTGATCTATGAAATACGATTATAAGTATAATCAGTTGTGAATAGCATTTTATAGTTAATATGATTATTATCTTTTCTTGTACAATGGATTACTATAATAATATATTAGTTGTTATGTTATCATTTATGGCCAATATTGGTAGTTAAAGATGATGTATAACTATGGCAATGGATGAGGCTTAATTTTTGTTCCTTTATCTGTCCATGTGTCCAAGAAATATACAGTATTCTAATTTGTAGTGTTGTTCAGAAAGTAATTTCGTTTTTTCATGAAAGCGAACAATAATTTTTTTATAGTATATAAATATTTTATTCAGTTATATATTGACTGTTTTAGTCTAACACATTTTGCCATCTTTCTGGTAGTAGCATGATTCTATGCTCATAGAACTTTTGATCTTTGATTGCAAAAAACTGAACCAAGTGATTTTTGGCATCCTCACTTGAACTAAATGTTTTGCCATTTAAAGAATTTTGTAAAGACTGGAAGAAATAATAATCAGAGGGTGCCAGAGAATATTCTAGATGCAGTAACACATCCCATCAAAGCTGCAACAGCTTCTGGCGAGTCATCAAACTTGTATGAGATTGGCTGTTATCATGGTGAAACACTTTTCTGTTAATCATTTCTGGCCTCTTCTGTTTGATGGAATCACTCAGTTTGTGGCAGTACACTTGTGAATTAATTGTGGAATTGTAAGGTAGAAGTTAAAAAAAAATAATTCCCTTGAAATCCCACCAAACAGAGAGCATCACTTTTTTTGATGAGTATCTGCTTTCGAAGTGCTTTGAGCTGGCTCATCTCTTTTGCTCCAAAATCTCTTGCATTCAACATTGTTGTAAACAATCCATTTTTCATTTGCTTCAGAAATGGATCATTTTCTTGATGTTTGAGCACTAAATCGCAGATATCAATTTAAGGGAGCAAATCTCTTTCCTTGAGATTGCGTGGAACCCAAATATCGAGCTTTGAAATGAAACCAAGTCCTTTTCATATGGTCATGAATGGTCGAATTTGACAAATTCAATCTTATAGAATTTCTCGTGTTGTTATTCAGCAGTTTGCTTCAACCAATGTCTTTATTTTGTCTTCATCAGCTTCAACTGCCCTTCTAGAACCTGGTGCATCTTTAATATTGAAATTGTCAGAATGAAATTTTGCAAACCAGTTTTGACACTGGTGTTCTGTTAACACATCTTCTCCATACATTTCACATAATTTTTTTCTTGTTTGAACAGTATTCTTACTTTTTTGATAATAAACAAGCAAAATATGCTGAAAATGCTCGTTTTTGTTTTATTTGTTTTTCCATTTTCAATATGACACCAAAAAAAAACAATTGTACAGGATCAAAAAAGTTTTTTTTTTATAAATAAACCTTGAAATGTCAGCTATCAAAATGTATAATGGCAATATGGCTTAGAATGAAATTAGCTGGTTAAAAATACAACTAATGCTACTCGTGGGGAAAAAACCGAAATTACTTTCTCAACAACCCTATAGATAATGAGTTCAGTGTTCAGTACTTAGGTTATAGTGATTATTGTTAATAATACAAGCTTATTGATTGAAGATTTGTAATAATCATATACACATCATATCTGACATGTAGTTTTACAAATGGAGAAATGATCTCTATAAAACTTTATCTTTGGATTTCCTATTTATAATTTAACAAACAGTCAAGCTTATGGGAAATTATTGGAGTCTTTTAAATTTTTTTATATTGATGATATGAAAGATGCACACTATTTCTGATAGGAGTCATTGTTTGCATAATAGTAACTTTTAAGATTAAAATTATATATTATTTTGCTATATTAGTTTTAAATTTGGAAATAATTTATTATCCAGTATAATGATATAATTTTTATCTAGAGATTTTATGTCTTCTATAAAATTCTTAAGATGAAAAAGATTTTTAATAATAATAATATTTTTCCATTAGATATTAGACTTTCTCTATTATTTTCTTCTCAGTGTTTTAATATTTAAAGAGCAATGTCTAAATTGAATTCATAATAGGGAGAAAAAGAAAACTCACTATCTCTTTTTAAGTTGTTTCTATATTCCTAAAATTATAAAAACATTTGAGAAAGGGATATTGAATTCATTAAAATATGCAAGGATATAGAATTGCAGATGAAATCAATACAGGCAATCCTTGATTTATGATGACTCATACTTACAATGATGATGTAATCAGTAAGTTTTATGATTGGTCAATGCAATTCCATGGATTAGATTCTTAATAATATAATTATATTTTAAGTTCTTTTAAGTTTTGAATCAAAATTTTTGAAAATATTTTATTCTGGAAATTTCATTAGATATTTTTTAGTTTGATGTAATAGTAATTTTTTAAACAAAAATATGAATTTTTAATTATTATATGCAGTATATCAGATATTACTTTAAATTACAATGGCATATATTCAATATCAAATATACATCAAACTATTTGTCCCTCACCCAATAGTCTAACATATGAAAAGCATCATTTTTTTTCTGTTTAGTTCTTGTAGTTTTATGTTCTTTATGTTTATTAAAATAATGTATAATCTCTTAATTTATTAAGAGATTATACATTATTTCAGAGCAGTCATTTATGATTTATGACTGCTTTGATTTATAATGGCAGGATTCAAACTGAATCCCATAGTAAGTCAAGGACCAACTGTATTTTACTAGCTAAGATGGTCAATTAAAATAGAACTAAGTATGTAAAGAAATTAAAGTTTTCCATTGCAACTAGGAAATAGCAAATAATATGAATTACAAGTACTCCTCACAAAACATTCCTCTAGTAACAATATTCAAATTAAAAACTTTCATAGATACAAACATGCTTAATTTTAGAAAAATTCAAAAATTGTACAAGAATTTTAAGCATTATGATGATAAAATAGTATAGCAATATATTTTAAAAGTACATAATTATTTAATGTATATGTTTGTCAATATGTTTTAATATTTCAATATGGTGAGCTTCCATCAGAATTTTTATTATAATTAGAAACTCTGGTAAATCTCTGAAATAAGAAACTTATAATTGAAAAAAATCCATGGCATACACAATAGAATCTTGATTATTCAGAATGAATGGAAAATGGGAAATCCCAGATAACAAAAGTCTCAGTTAAACCATTTTTTTATACAAAATTGAAAGAGTGGATACAGTATTTAAAAAGTTAGCACTTAGTTAATTTATTATTGCTTGAAATAAGACCGTAAACTTGTCTGCTTCATCTTTTCAATAGCCTTTCACCGAACAGTGCTGCATAGATTTCTCAGGATTAATTTTTCCACACAGTTACTGTCTTTTTGGTATTCTAAGTCATTGCTCTACAACCTTTTATTTTCTAGGGTACACCAATATTTTTTCAATAAGTCTGTGGCACATCATAAGTAATAGCTTACAAATTCATAAATTACAATAATATCCATGTTTTTATTAAATAAAAAAAACAATAAAATACCTCTTTATGTAGATATTCATTTTTATTTAAGTTTTATGCAAAGCAATTTGAATTGTATGTCAACACAAGAATAAAAATATATAGTTATAGATTATACATTACATGTAAAAAAATTTTCAATAAAGACTGTTTTAAAGTTTAGGGTGTTTAATGTCGAATTTAAAATAATGTTGAATGTTTGCACTATCAAGTTTTCAATTTCCATAATTATCAATCTACTTTTTTTTGCAATTTGTTTTGGCGAGTTCTTAAAACAGTTTTCTAATCAACTTATCAATTGATTAATTATTTTTTCATCTTTAATTTGCCATGTAAAACGGAGGAAGCTCCAAAAATTTAATTATTCAATTATTCTCGAGAAAATTCGCAGCACAGCCAAGTTCACTTCACGGCACAGTGGTTTCGGAGCACTGCTATACTTGACTTAGAGTCACTGTTGTACATCTTGATAATATGCAATATCAATTGTGTTTGTCAGTCAGTTATCAACTTGCATCCCTATTAGCAAATTCAAATCACATGACCTGAAAATGGAAATCACATACTATACATAATGAGCTAGCTAATAAGATAAAATGATGGTCTAGATTGAAAGCTTTAATTGTTTTTAACTTACTTAAAGGAACCTTATATTTATAAATATTAATCAAATTATATCAATACTTTAAATTAAAATCTGGTATTAATTAACTCTTTTACAGATAGTTTCACTTTTTGACTGAAATACAGGCACTCCTCACTTAATGACCGAGTTCCGTCATCATAACTTGGTTGGTAAGCGAGTAACTTGTTCCTATATATTTAGAAAATATTGGAAACTAATTTCAACTTAAAAATTTATATTTTAATTATGTACAAAGTATTTTTCTTCAAATTTTTGGAACTATGAGTGTGAGAATTACATCCAATAGAAATCATAAGCGTCGTATATGGGCAAAAAACCAAATTTTCCATTAAAAAAAATAGTCGTAAGCTCGGACGTAAGTGTGAGCAGTCATTAAACAGGTAGGTCATAAAGTGAGGAGTACCTGTACAGTATGTAGGACACTCAATATATTATGAAATTTTAATTATGGACTTAAATTTACATACCACATATAATAAGGGAGTTAATGGAGCTGAAATTATTAAATTGATATGAAAAACTTATTTTTTGGATCAATTTAATAATCTCAAACTTCGAATTATAAGTAAACAAATATTTACAGCTTTGAGTATTTTTTGCAAATAAGTTGATAAATAGTATTTACTAGTTAGCAAAAAATTATTCTGTGATATGTAAACTTATAAGCAATATTAAATTAAAAATTATACATGTAATATAGTATTGGCTTTAATCTAGTTTTAATAACAAGAACAGGACTTTCAGATATTGTTGCCATTTGGAAGATAAAACAGATAAAACTATGAAATGTGCAATACAGCATTTTATATTATATATGTAGCCAGTTTATTGTAAATAAATGATAAATAATCTATTAGTATAAAATTTGAATTAATAATTGAGAAAATTTTCAAAAAATATTCATATTTATTAAATTTTTAAAAATAATTTTATTAAATTAAACAATTTTCATTACTTGTTTTTTAGCATTTTTAAACATATACAATATTCTGTTTCTAATAAATTAATTAGAGTTGAATATAATTTATATTAAAAAAAAATTGAATAAAACATTTTACTGATTGATATAATAACAGATGTAAATTAAAAGTGAATTACAATCAAACTAAAAAACTTGTACTCTTATTTCTAAAGAATCAAAGATAATAATACATTGAAAATATTAATTTTTTCATATTAAAATAGGCTGACCATTTCTTATTCATACCAATTTGTGACAAGGCAAAAATTCAATTGGAAATATAATTTTAACATTGTGATGGATTACTCAATAGGCACATGCATAGAGGCCCCAAAAGCAAGTTAAAAATTAAACAATTATTTAAAAATGTTTTTTGTGCCTATAGGCACCAAAAGGTCTTAATCCAGCATGTTTTATTTTCTTACTTATGTATTTACTGACTTATCAGATTTATTAATTAACAATAATATCAATTCAATATCACAATTCTTAAACTTAATCATAATAGCTAAAACCCACAACCTATTGTGCTGGAACTGAAGAATTTGAATAGTAAAACATTACTGGCAGGTGTTGACATAAACTTTGCTGTTTTAATTTTACATTGTTCAGAATGCAGGTTCAAAACATATGTTATTGAATGTAGCAGATTTCTTGTGCAATTTCAAAAAATAAAAATATTTCATTTTGAAAATTTGATGAATTTTAAAATCTGGTACATTTATTGATATGGGACAATATACCAAAATATAATGATGAAATCTTGGATGAATATTATAAAAAATGGTCATCCTATATTAAAATGATCATGCTTTAATTTTTCTACTATATGACTTTATTTCTTTAAATCATAATGAGAAAATTTATTCTGTTAAATTCTTACTTATTTAACATTATTATTTATTTATTTTAAGCATATATAGATTCTTATGAAGATACAAGACATGATGATTTTATATTTCAAATTAAAGTATGTGCAGATGTGATAGTTCTACTCCAACATTTGATGAATTTAATAATTTATTTTCTAAAGAACATTCTTTTAATATATATGCTACAAATAATAATGAATCAGTCAAAAAAATAAATAATGAGAACTTTTCAAAAAAATATTTAACAATGGAAATTCAAAATAATAAATATAATATTGAAGAAACAAATGATTCAGAATCTAATGATGAAATCTTGGATGAATATTATAAAGAAACATTTGAATCTGATTCTGAAAATAGCATTTCTCATAGAAATGAAAAACATCAGAATAAGATTAAAAATCTGAAAACAAAAGGTAAAAAAATAATTTATATTATTTATATTGATAAAATATTTTTAGTATCACAAATAATATTACAAGCATTTTATTATTAGTAAAATTTATTATTATTATTTATTTATTATTAAAATTTATTATTAGTAAATATACAGTTATTAAGAAAGAGCAACAAAAATGGACATGGATTAGCCTCAATGAACAGACAAAGAATATGACAAAAAATATATATAAGAAATCCAATACAGAATGCAATTTAAATGATTTGCATGCAACAGTTACAAAAATATCTTAAGAAACAACAAAATCAAAATACCAATATCCTCAAAGGAAATTTTTAAGTGTATATATATATATATATATATATATATATATATATGTTACCAGTAACAATATATGCTGTGAAACATGGATGCTTATAAAGAAAATGGAACACAAACTAGTAACAAGCAAAGAAGCATGGAAAGATATATGTTAAGATTCACCAGCAGAGACTACAAGACCAACACTTGGATAAAACCAGAGTAGGAAACATAATGATAGCAGTTAGAAGTGATAATTGGTGTTGAGCAGGCTGCATAACAAGATATACTGATAACTGATAGATAGGAAGAATTGCAGAATGTCAACCAATGCAAGGAAAAAGATATCCTGCAGGCAGTACAAATATTGGAGAGATGACTTAAGAAAAATAATATATATGAAAATAAATATGAAAATAAAAAGACACACACACAGACACACACACACACATATATAAAGGGTTGTTCGGAAAGTAATTTCGTTTTTTCCCACGAATGGCATTAGTTGTATTTTTAACACACCAGTTTCTTCTAAGTCATATTATTATTATATATTTTGATAACTGACATTTCAAGGTTTATTTATAAACTTTGAAATGTCAGCTATCAAAAATAGGAAACAAAAAGGTGCATTTTCAGCATATTTTGCTTTTTTATTACTAAAAAGGTAAGAATGCTGTTCAAGCAAGGAAAAAATTATGCGAAGTATATGAAGAAGATATATTTACAGAATGCTAGTGCCAAAACTGGTTTGCAAAATTTCATATTGACAGTTTCTATATTAAAGATGCACCACATTCTGGAATGCTAGTTGAAACTGATGAAGACAAAATAAATGCATTGGTTGAAGCAAACTGCCAAATAAAAACATGAGAAACTGCTATGAGATTGAATTTTTCAAATTTAACCATTCATGACCATAAGAAACAACTTGGTTTAATTTCAAAGCTCAATATCTGGGTTCTGTATGTTCTCAAGGAAAGAGATTTGCTCCATTGCATTGACATCTGTGATTTGCTGCTCATATGTCAAGAAAATGATCCATTTCTGAACCGAATCGTAACTGGTGATGAAAAATGGATTGTTTACAACAATGTCGAATGCAAGAGATCATGGAGCAGAAGAGATGCCAGCTCAAAGCACTTCAAAAGCAGATATTCATCAAAAAAATGTGATGTTCCCTGTTTGATGGGATTTCAAGGGAATTATTTTTTTGAACTTCTACCAGACAATTCACAATTAATTCACAAGTGTATTGCCACCAATTGGACCAATTGGATTTCTGAGTGATTCTATAAAACAGAAGAAGCCAAAATTGATTAACAGAAAAGGTGCAATATTTCACCATGATAACGCCTGACCTCATACAAATTTGATGACGTGCCAGAAGCTGTTGCAGCTTGAATGGGATGTGTTACTGTACCTACCATATTTACCAGATCTGGCACCCTCCAATTATTACTTGTTCCAGTTTTAACAAAATTCTTTAAATGGCAAAACATTTAATTCAAATGAGGATGTCAAAAATCATCAGTTGCAAGCAAAGATCGAAAGTTCTACAACCATGGAAACATGCTATTACTGTACTAGAAAGATGGCAAAATGTGTTGGACCAAAATGGTCAATATGTAATTGAATAAAATATTTATATACTATAAAAAAATTGTTGTTCATTTTCATGAAAAAACAAAATTATTTTCCAAACAACCCTACATATATCCATTCAGTAGATGAAAAATAGAGACGATGATGATAGTTATTATGTAACAAAATATATCAGGATATATATAGATAAACTTTAAAAAAAAACCTTATAACAATTCTAATTTGACTTAAAATATTTATTAAAAAGCTTTTTCAAATAACAATCAATTGTCAGTAAACTATTACTAAACAAACAATCAAATGTAAAAATAAAATAAATATAAATTTAAAATTCAAATAACAAAATATGTTAAACCTACAAATATTAAGAATGTGATTTTCATAAAAATGTTAATCGTACAATATTAATAATTTAAATCAGTGGTTCTCAAAGTGGATGGTACTGCTCCCCAGTGGGAACTGGAATAGTATAAGGGGGCGTTTGAAGCTCCAAGTGATATTGGGAGGGCACAATATAAAAACAAGTGGGCAATGGAAGAAATAATTGAATGAATGAATTATAAAAAACTTCTTTTTAAATTACCATATATTTATATACACAGGGTTTTTAAAGAGTTGGAATTTGAAACAAAATCGGTAAGTTAATTTTAATGCCTTATAATTAGATTTTTTCCAAGTAACTATGGTATGTTAAAAAACCTTGTATTTTATGCCACACAGTATCTGAATATTACCAACATTTGGAAGCTCTGGAATCAGATTTCAAGAAATGATTTGAAAATATTCTAAAAGTGATGACCCAATTGACTTTTGTACCCATTTTTCTCTACAATTTTAGAAACATCTCAAAACTTAGAAGAATAATTTATTGATTTAAGGGCAAAAACAAGATCTGAAATTTAGATTTGGATACCAACAATTTTGACTGTAAAAGCAGATACATGAATTTTATCCTGGCTTATGGAATATTGTACAGAAATTCAATATCTGTATTCTGCCAAATAAGTCAAAGGGAATGTTATTCTCATAACATTCTCTTTGACTTATTTGGCAGAATACAGGTTCAGTGCAGTAACAACTCTAATAACTAAGAAAAGAAATCAGCTGCAGATAACTAATCGTGGAGATTTCAGAATGTTGTTAACAAAAATTGAGCCAAATATTGATACATTATTACAAGCTCGTCAGGCTCATCCTTCTCATTGAACTTTTTTTTTTTACTTGTTTAATTCATATTTCTGTCTGCTATGTAATTTAGTTAAATACGGCTATGTATTTACTGTTAATTTTATTAATATACAAATAACCAAACTTCATCATTACTGTTTTATTTTCTTACATATTTTTGTAAAAAATATAGATGTTGGTTTCTTGGGGAGTGTTCAGTTTTTTCTAAAAGTGAGTGATACATTAAAAAAGTTTGAGAAACACTGATTTAAATGAAAAAATAATATAAAATAAATAAATTAAAATGCTACATGTCTTTAATTAATTTAGTCTCCCAGGCAGAGGCAATGAGTTAATGTCCTTTATGATAACTTCTTTTGTTATGTTCATAAATGTTTCATTTTTCTTTGCTATAATTATTTTTATCTGTATGGTCAATGATTTGTATCATTCCAGAAAAATGGTAATATTTATTATTGTATGCCATTTTACTGAGAATGGTAGAAGTATCTTTTTATTTTTGTGGACTCTATCTTTCAACTGTCTACCAATTATTCCTATATATGATGAAGAGGTGTCAGTATCATTGTTCAAGAAACTGTTTTTAAAATCCCATTTCTTGGCATTGTTCAACTTGTTTGTTTCTCATTACGTATTGCCATAAACAAACTCTTATTTGTATTAACTGGTATTTTAATGTTAAAATCTTTTTCTATAGTACATTTAACTTTCTTAAGCATATCATATGGAGGAAAACTTGCAGTGATGTTTCCAATATAACTTTTTGCTTATAACTTTTATTTTAAATTACAGACAGTACTTTCATTTTTTTAATTATTAAAATTCTTTATACAAAATATTTTTTAATATAAAATTCTTTTCTTATAGATACCTGACATAATTCAATATTCAGACAAAACTGCTGATTGCACTTCTTCGGAATTTGGTTTAAAAATAGATGAAAAAATTGAAGATATGACAGAATATAATATATCCGCTTTACCAGATGCTCTATTGCAAACAGTAAAAATTAAAAAAGGGAATAAATCATTAGGTAAGAAAAATTATTATTGTTTATATATTGAAGTTTTATCTTAATATAATTAATTATTAAGGATTACACTTATGAACAGAATTAATTCTGAAAAATCATTCAAGTGAAATATTTCTGGCAATTCAAAATGCAAGCACATTTTCAGTAGGAAGTTTATAATAAAAATAGCTGGAATAATATTTTTGGCTTAAGGAAGTTATCATTAATCCCAAAAATGAACAAGTTGAATAAAACATACAGAATGGAACACAGTTCAGTTCCACATTCTTAAAAATTTGAATACAAAATCAACAAATAGAATTACACATCGATTTAAATATAAAAACGCCACACAAATTAAAGATTTATAATATTTTACAATAGATAAAGTTTACACACAAAAAAATGTTTATTTTTAAATCTTATATGTAAACTTTATCACTTGTAAAATATTATAAAATATTATATTATTAATTAATTTATTATAAATGTTGTACAAATTAAATTATATATTTAATTTGTACAACATTTTTATATTTAAATCGATATGTAATTTTATTTGTTGATTTTGTATTCAAATTTTTAAGAATGTGAAATTAAACTATCTGTATTCCATTTTGTATGCTCTATTCAATTTGTTCATTTTTGGGATTGATGATAGCTTCCTTAAGTCATAAATGTTATCCTAGTTATTTTCATAATACTTCTTATTAAAAATATGTTTGCATTTTGAATTGTGTTTCAAGTAGGTACATCATTAACTATTATTTCTGGCAAGTATGATGCATGTTACCAATTTTTATATTATACAAATTATGATAACTATGAATTAATATTAAATTTATTTATAAGCTTAACTTAATAATGTTTATTTTTATGCAGAAATAAATTTTCTATTAAGAAAGATTTTCAAATTTTTAACACTTTCTTACTAATCGTTATATTTGATTATATGAAGCATATTGAGTATATATGTCATATAATCAAATATCAG
Organism: Androctonus mauritanicus; assembly: GCA_011317285.2. NCBI lineage: Eukaryota > Metazoa > Arthropoda > Arachnida > Scorpiones > Buthidae > Androctonus > Androctonus mauritanicus. Next base: position 145,088 of record WUQG02000005.1, on the reverse strand, counting down.
CTTTTTTATCTTTAAAAATGTGATTGGATTTGTTATATTCATAAATATGGATTATTCATTACTAGTATTTTACATGAATTTCTTAGTATGTATTTTTTTTTTATATTACTACAAAGATTTGTATAATATGTGCAATAATTTTAAATATTATCATTTAAATTTATATATATATATTATAATAAACAGATAGCCCTTGATTTATCTTACCATCAGTTTACAACCATAATTCAATTAGCAAGCCCTGTAATTAGTTAATGTATTTCATATGTATATAAGCCATGCACAATAGTTATTATTAGCTGCATCTATTTTCTGTCTAGTTCTTTTGGTTTTTATGTTCATAAGTTTATTATGATACTGTACTGTGTTATAATGAATAATAGTTGTAGACAGTTCATAGATAAAAAGTATTTCCATCTTAAAAATCTAATGGAATTCTGTTATAAGTCAAAGACTATCTGTATATGGATTTATTTTATTTTATTTAATCTTTTATAATGATAAAGAACATTTAAAATTAGTATATCTTCTACCTAAATTTTAGGTATTAATGTTGAGAGCACACACAATGGTATCAATGGTATACTTGTTAAATCTATAATAAAAGGTAGTAGTATTCACAAAGATGGTCATATTAGAGCAGGAGATTATATTTTAGTTATCAATGGTATAAGTCTACGCAACACAACTGAGCAAGAAGCATTATCAATATTAAAAGAAGCAGAAAATAATTCAGAAGTTATGTAAGTATTATATATACATACACAAAAATAATATTAGTTTTAGCATTTCAATTTTTTATACAAAATAATGTTTTTTTTTTGAAATTCTTATATGATGATCAAATTATTTTCTGAATAATAATAGTTATTGATATATATAGCTGATATGTTAATACATCTAAAATATTTTATGTGCTTAACAATAAAAAGAATTCTTAAAAGAGAACCAAAATTATATTTATTTAATTTGTTATAACTGTTATTGGACAAACATTCATCTTCACATACATTCCACTAAGATATAGACCAATTCCAATCCAAAGCATCCATTTAATATATGAAAACAGATCAGAATCATATTCCATCTGCATGAAATGTATTAAAGCCATCAAATTAAATACTTCCCTTATATTTATTACAAGTAAACATTTAATTTAAGTTGCATATTAACTTAATGAATTAATATGCTGAATGTTATGATAATGTAATTCATTATAATTTGAATTCAGATATAACATGATTATGACATAGTTCCCAAAAAGATTTCAAAATAATTTCATATACCATTAATAAACAAAAACGAGTGTGTATATTTTAACAAATTATAAATAAATCCAGTTTCTGAATTTATTATATATTATGTATTATTATAAATTACAAATTAATCTTTTATTATATTGTATTATATTATATTTTTTATTTATAATTTAAAATCCCAAATTAAAAGTTCTTATTAAAAGGCTTTATTAAAAATGCTTTTTGAAACTTAATCCATCTTCAGTAACATACATATAGTACAACAATCAAATGCTGTATATGAAAAGAAGAAATTTAAATCTATATAAACAAATTCAAAATACTATTAGATAATATAATTCTTATGGCTACTTATTGTACATAAATTATTATAAAATTTTATTTTATAATTAAATTATTTATTATAGCTATACTAATAAACATGTTTTACACCTTTAATTAATGCTCTCATACTATAGTAATGAATTAGTATCTTTTATATTTATAGCTTCTTTGTCTATATTTTGTTTAAATATGTTCAACTTCTAGTTTATAAATTCTTTTTTATCTGTATAATCTGTAATTTTACTATTTTTCCATAATATACTGATGATTTATCATATGCAGCTTTTCTAAGTGCTGTTGAAATTTTAATGAAATGGATATCTCTTTTAGCTCCTCTAATTTCTCTCTCTCTCTCTCTTTCTCAATTGCCTATTGGTTATACCTATATATGACTGTTTGTCATGTACCGATATCATTATCAATAAATGAGATTTTATATATTCCTCTTCTTTCTTCCACTGGTCTGACTTCTTTATCATTGCATAAACTAGCAAACACATACTTATTTCTAATTTTGAAGGCTTTTTTAACAGTTAGTTTTGTCTCTTTAGAATATTGTGCAGGAAGGAAACTTCACAAATGCTTGTACCATTCTGGTTCATTGTTCTCTGTTGATTTAGCTTAACATAAATTATTTTTAACCAGTTGATAAATACTTAAGATCTTATTTGGTTATCCATGTTTATTAAATGTATTAATAATATACACTAATTCTTCACAGTTTGCAGATTTACAAGAACTTAATTTATAAGCATATAATATTAAAAATTAATAACCCTCCTTTTATATGTTTCTTGATTTAAAGATTTGTAATATATATGTATAGGAGTGACAATTGATTTATGGTACACTTAAGTAGTATAAAAATCAGTTTATTTGATAATCCATGCATCCAGGAAATGAGCCACTGTATAATTACATTGATTCCATTGAAGGAAAATATTACATTTCTTTCATTGGGACAAATGTAGTTATAATTAGGATATATATTAGCATTAATTAAAACTACAAAAAATGTTTGTTAGTGTAGCAATAATGAATAATTTAATTATAAGATAAATTTTATAATAGTTTATGTACAGTAATTAGTCATAAGAATTATTTAGTAGTATTTCATAATTTGCTTGTATAGATTTAAATTTAAAATTGTTCTTCTTTTCATCTTTCAATTATTGTATTCTATATATGTTACTGAAGATGGACTAAGATTTGAAAAGTGCTTTTAATAAAAGCCTTTTAAATAATCTGGAGTTATTAGAAGCTAGATTTATTTATAGTTAGTTTCATATACAGTATATTTAATTAAATTGTTTTTATGTACTGCTTTCATTATTAATTAATATAAGAATAAAATGAGTAAATTTATTACATGTATTTTGTGTTTAAAATACTTATTGGCTTAATTGGTTGCCTTGATGTGATAAATTTTTTATAACCTCACTATAATATATATTAAAATTATTGCAATAGAATTTTTTGTATCCTAGTTGTTGTTATAGTGAGATTCTATTGTTTATAACAAAAAAAATAATAAGTATTAATAGGAGATGTAACATTTATAATAAATTTGATGTATTAAATATAATGGTTATCTATATAATAGATACCTTCTTAACAGTTTCAAGTTCTGCTTTTTCAGAGATATGCAGAAGCTTAAATCTTTTTATTTGTATTAAATTTCTACAAAATGCAAATAAAAAGATCATTAAACAATTTATTTTTTGCAAAAATATCATTTATAACCTTAAATTTATATATCCTTGCTCATAGAATGCTCAATAATTTTATCTAGAAGTTCTTTTTATTAATGTGCATGTTCATATATATTGAATTTAAGAATTGTTTGACTTAAGTTGTAGTTTCAATTCATGCAAAATGTTTCCAAACAAATTAATTGTGTAAGAAGGGATCTACTGTATATAGTTATCATACATACAACAAATATAGTGGTATCTCGACCTCCAAAATTAATTTTTTCCTGGCTGTGCTTCATAACTTGAAACCTAGTTTTCCATTTTATCTTATGAGAAATCAATTAATCTGTTCCTAGATTTAAAAATTTTCAAAACAATAATAAAATATGCATTTGTGTACAATTAATATTTTTATTTTCAAAATTTTTGCTTTTACATGCTTTGTATAAAAATCTTCTTCCATTAAATTAAAAAAAAAATCAGTTTTCTTGTGATTGATTTTGTAGTTCAGGTTTTGATTTGTTGTCATCAGTTGCTTCTTTTTGTATCTTAGATTTTAACTCACGTCAAGAGTTAAAAATTATTTAACAAAGAATTCAACATAACTAGTAATTATTATGTAGATCTTTAATATTATCAAGAATAAGTGGTCTTTATCACATTAATAGTTATATATGCATATTTCAAAAAATAATTGAAATATTTTTATACAAAACTTATAGAAAATATTTTACAAATATAATATATTAAAAAGCATCGTGGTTCATATTGAGAATAAGAATAAGTTCATATCTAGAGGCCAAAATGGAATATGAAAAAGGTTCGTATCTCAAAAACTTCATGTGTAGAGCAGTTCATAAGTTGAGGTATCACTGTATTATGATCAGATATATTAACAGATTTTTTCTGTTTATAAGATATATTATAGATTTACCATGTTTCTTTAATCTTTTCTAGTTTACTATCAATATTTTCCACAATAGATATTTCTTCCCAAAGATTGATATGATGTCAGATATAGACTGCTTCCATTCGATTATTATTGATCTTGTTCTGCATGTTGTTACATCTATATTCTGTTACATGATCTTTCAGTATGTGATAATGTTGTTTTGCTTTAAATTGGAAATTGTCTATATCTTAAACAATGTTACTGAAGCTATTGAAGTTAGTCTGACAGCATTATAACAAATTATATTATGAGAACTATATCTTCTTCACTGCAATTAAACTCAGATTCCATCCTTAGGATGTATTGTTGTTATTTTTATTACAGTAAATGGTCATTGATTTATAAAGTATAAAGGATTTAATTATTAGGGATCATGATTTCAAAAAGATTGGGGTGTTTGCATTAGAGACATTTTGTTTATAAATTTTCTAAAGTTTTATTTATAATAGATAATTGTGAAGATATTTAATATGATAAAATTTTATACTTAAGATATTAAATTCTCACAATTAATAAGAATATAAATATTTTATAATTAGAATTAAATATATTCCTGCTACTGATGCTGCTATACATCATCAATCTGCAATTTTAACAATGCAACATGCAGAAGAATTACCAGTTTCAATTCCTTCATTTCCTCCTCTTCCTCCAGCTCCTTATCTGCCAGAAAATCACCTTCCTGATGGTCTTCCTCCAAGGTAATAATAATGAAAATTTTTTAAAATATAAAATCAAATTTTAATTTAATTCAAAATAATTTGAAAATTTGGAAGAACCTGTAAATTTTATATATATAAAATTATTTTAATTTTAGTAATTCAATAATTATTTGTTTTATAATATTTTTAATTTATATACAAAATGACAATTTTAAGGATTGAAACTGACAAATTTATAAGAAATATTACAAAAATTAATTTATATACTGTGAAAATTGAAAGTCTATCTTCTTGATGCTTATAATTTAAAAATGGTTAAACAGATTTTGATAAATTATGTATTATTAGATTCTTCATTCTTGTGGGAATGTTTCGTGTTTGGTTCCATTGTTAACTTGTCAAATTGGACTAAAATTTGAAAAAATTATTTTCTTTGTTATTGTTAAATGATATAAATGTGCTTCAGCATAAGAATAACATAAGGCAGTACAGATGTTCGTTTTATTTCAAATACAATGACTCTTAAAGTTTGTAACTTAAAATTACATCTATTCTGCATCTAGAGATGATAAACTTATTTTATATGCAGTATTGTATAATGTATATCATAGACTGGATCAGTTAACTGAATCTTAACAATATTTGATTTTAAGATAATAATTTTGTGAAAACTCTGCCATCTTGAAATTTTGTAATAAAATAACTACAGAATTTCAAGATAATTAAGACATTAAATAATTAAGTATTTTTGTAATATATTTACTATTGAACCATTTCATTATCAGAAATTTTTAAATTTTTTTACAACTTTTTGAATTTTTCAATAGTTTAAAATAGTATGAATGAATGTAATTTGAATATTCATAACTAAAGAAACACTGTGTTATTCCTATGACTATTAAAGAATTATATATTTAGATTATTAATTCAATATGGAGATTATTTACTGTCTTATTTAAAGTTCTTTCTGGGTTAGTGAGTTTCTTGGCTTTCCTAACTTAAGTAAACTCGTTTGTTATAAGTCATAGCAACATGTAAGGTAAGTGTTTCCTGTTAAAAGTACGAATGGATATAAAATAACATGTTATCACATTTGCTATACATTTTTCTTCTTTATAAACAGTTAAAACTGGTAAATTTTATATCCGAAATTTAAAATTTGCAATAATATTTAGAAATACATGCTTGAGATTTCTTTTCAATCGGCATCGGTCTGAATAAATTTCTTAATTTAAAAAATTAGTTTTCTCCAGCTTTGAATCTGAAGAAAATTTAAAATAACAAGATATCCAATTAACATATATTAAAGAGCTAAGTAAAATTGTTTAAACAAGCTTCTGCTAAACATGGCAAAGAGCCAGATTTGGCAACTGTTAAACGGAAATTGATAGTATTTAACAATGATGAATGAGAGAGTTGATACTCACGAGATATTATCTTAGAACGAAATTCATCCAGATTAATCTTAAAGAAATCTGAATTTTTCTTAGTATTGCGTAGGCACAATTGCAAATTTTAATACGTTAAAGTTGGAAGTATTGCCAAAATTTTATCGATAAAAATAAAAATTTAAGATATTTTAGTATTTCCGGTTCTCGTGGGAAGTAAAATATTAATCATACGATAGACATTGTAAACAGAATTTGGCAATATTTCAGTCCGTTAATGCTAAAAATTAATTCGCTTAAATAATCATTATAAATCTTACTATCACTGCTTGACATTTAAGTATAAAAAAGTTTGTTATACTTAATTTCAGTTTTCGAATAGAATTAAATTAATTAAACAATGAATTCTGTAAACATTACGCAAGTAAAATTAGTAGTGCAAGATTTTAATTAATGAAAAAATTAGAAAATATTTTAAATATTTTCATAAATTATTTCTCTCATGTAAATTAAATGTAAAATGCAAAAACTTCATGATAATAGCTTTATTTCAATACTGATTATATTATTCTGAGTCAACCAAGTACAGTATATAGGCTAGTAAATGTATGAAAGTGAAAACATACATATATTTGTATAATTTTTTATATACAGGTAACTCTCGTATAACACAGTAGATAGGTTTCTAAAAAACGCCGTGTTGTGTGAAGCCGTGTTATATAAGACCTGGAACTATTACAAAAAAGGAGAGTTACGTTCCAAAACCAATTAAAAACAAATAACTTTCTTTAATTCC
>WUQG02000005.1:90159-106257 GCA_011317285.2 Androctonus mauritanicus | reverse complement strand
GAAATCTTGAGACCAGGAGGGTAGGGACCAGTAGGGAGAAATCTTGAGTCAGGGAGGGTAGGGAGAAATCTTGAGACTGAGAAATCTTGTATTATAATATTTTTTTACATTTAATATAACAACATTTAAAATCAGGAATGGAATTTAAGACTTTATTAAAGTGAAATCTAGTAGAAAATAATGTACTCTGGACTATTCATTAGATCAACATTATTTAATCTGAAACCTATTCTAATGTATTTCATTATCAATTACTCAATTTCGGTTCTTTTAAGGTAGTTACTTTACAGAATACATTTGCAGGTCAAATTGGGAAACGCTTGAATTGGCTAACCGAATTTCAGTTCTCTTTAGAAACACTTTAGTCGATCATTAGACTATCTTAAGATATAATACAGTAATAATATCGAGCCAATACAAAAATATATAATAAAAAAAAATTAAAAATATTAAAAAGGTTTAAACGCGATTTTTAATATCAATAATTATCCTAGATTCTTAAATATATTCACAATATACAGTTTAATGTAAATTAAATCCGTAGAATTACGTAGGGTTTAATAACGCGAAAATTATAATTTTAAATGAATTTATTAAAATATCAAAAATTAATGTTATAAAAATTAGAGTGTTTTTTAAGTTTAGAGACCTGGTAGCAAAAAAAAATACTGTCTATTTTTTCTGTCTAATTTTTTTTTAAAACAAAAGAATAGATCAAAATAATGGGATAGCAGTAATCACAAATTACTTTTATGATTAATTTTTTAATAATTGTAGCGTCAAATATAAATTTTTAATTAATAAATTTTCCACTTTTTAAAACCATAGAATATAATAATCTTTATCTCATTTTTTTATACTGTATTTTTATCTATAATATGTTTACATATAATCAAGTTAGAGACAATATTAAAAAAAAAATCTCCAGACGTTTACATGTTAAGCAAATTTCGTCTAACTTCATATCGTTAATATAAGAGATTAAAAGTGCACTTCTAAAGTAGATCATTCGCACCACCGCATTTTCGTAGCATAAAATTTAATTAACTAACGTCTTCCTTTAACGCTACTTTCGACATTTAAGCGTTTGTTTTAATGGTTCCATAATAAATTTTTAATTCTCCATCTTGACATGAAATATAAAACCGATAAACATCTACACTCAGACCTGTATATCTTCCGTACAGGGATGCTAGACGGATGTGGAATAGTGTCAAAGCCCCCATTGTTTATTTTTTTATTTTTTTTAGTAAAGCACACGCTATTACGAATAAATTAATTTTATGTCTGACCTACAACAATATCTTTTAATATATAATTGCGCTAAGTGGGGTCTACAGTTCACAGAACTACCAATTATAGAATTAAAAATTGTCAGTATTCTTGACCTTTTTAAAAATTAACTTCGTAATTTCCTTGATTCTTTTAATAATAATCTTTCCTGATTATTCTTGTAAAAAATTTTATTTTTAATACAAGGATCAAAATTTGGATAGAAAAGAGATGTTTCAAATATTATATAGTTAAGGAAACGAATTTTTTTTTTTTTTGGAAAACGTGACTAGGATACCTTTATTAAACAATACTACATATTGGTAAAGAAATGACGTCAGCTCTTTTCCTAACCACGTTTCTGCGAAATAGTCACGTAACTATTTGATTAGGAAACAACATTAACTACAGTATTTCACAATCCAGAAAGTTAGTAAATAGTACTGCTAATTTATATATATATATATGATTGTTAAGTAAACATGACAGATGCAAAATACTTTTATAAACGAATGTAGGATTAAATGTAATATCTGAATATATAATAAATAAATATTAAAATCATGTTTTAGTTATCGACGACATATTGAGTTTCTCCTTCCTCTATAATGTTTACTACTGTATTAAATTGTGTTTTTTCCGTTTGAATATTTTCATATTAATGTTTTTTTTTATATAAACAATATGTTTTATAATTTTAAATGCTTTATACTTATGCTATATTTGAACTGTAAAGATGTTTAAAAAAATGTGGATTGTGGATGCAGTGCATAAGTTCTATTGGAAGAGTCGGAGTCACAAGATATTCTACCTCTTACAGCGAAACAAAACTCTCTGTTGGATTCGATACTGGCGAAATATTTTCTTTGTTTTAAGTGACATAACGTTTTAGTGCTCTTCAACTGGCCACCAGCAGCTTTTCCAAATTATATCCGTTGAACTCGCTAAGCTTTTCCATAAATGTAATCCTACTAAATATAAGTTGGCCTGCTATTGGCTGTTACTGAAAGGCGTCATTATTCTGACTCCTCCTAAGACACGTGTGGCACTCTAGTTTCCAGCCAGCTTCGATTCCATTGCCAGGTTCTGTGCGTGACGTCAAAGGCGGACCAATCTATTTAAGTACGAAGGGATATGACCCGATACTCGACCTTGTGCTTCTTTATCGGGGTCGTAAATTTAAATATGGAGGTGATGGTTGTCAATGAGAAATTGTAAATTTTTATATACGTATCAAATATATTTATCTGTGATTTTATTGTCTATTAAATGTCCTTGAATAAAGGATTATGCTGTAAATTAGTATTCGCATATATTTACTATATATATACAGTACTACACTGTATGATTATTTTAGAATTATAGTTTTGCAATATTTTATATTTTCAATTATGTGATAATACAAAAAATATATATATATAATAAAATAAATAATAAACTGACAAGAATTGGTATTGATTCATTCGGAACTGTTATTTAATTAAATTAATTAAAATCACTTGACATGTCTCAGTTCATTACAACGAGAATTGGAAAAAATTAAGGTTAATAAACAATCCAAATTGACAAGTTAGGAGACCTGTAAATGTTAATCGAGTTAGATTTTGATATACAGTACTATATAGCTATTTTTATATACTAAATTAATTAATCTCATATATCTCGGGAATTGACATTCCGTATTAATTCTGTTTCGGAAAGTTTATCATTCATATTAATATCTACTCTGGAGATTTCATCATCATTTCTATGTATTTTATTTGCATGCAATGCAAAGTAAAAATTAATGATAACTACTTTACAAATATTATAATCTCACAGCCAAATTAATGACATCATCACTGTATTTTTTATTTTAACATGGCTGCAGTGTTTGGACTGACATCTGGTCACAAGGCTTGAGATATGATTTATCGTCTTCTCCGATGATTTTACGACTAGAAGGTTATGTATAGACAAACAAATAAAAAAATAGAGAGGTCAGACAAACTATAAAACCAGTTTTAAGATAAACTTCATTACCAGAAAATCGCCAGAAGAGACAATTCTCCTTAGTGTCGACTCTATTTTGGTCGTTTCTCTTATCTTGACCATTACCCGGAAATTCGGTTAATTTCCGGTTTATTTTGCTTGTATGAGAGAGAAAAGGCAAACTAGAAGTAATCGGAGAAGCGCTATATGGATTTCTTAGCGATCTCCTCTACTTATTTTATAAAAATTCATAAACCTTGTAACTGTCGTTATGCACTGTATAACCAGATTTTACGGTACTAAAATTCTATATTTAAATTTAATGCACTCTTTCAGAAATCAAAACAATTATGGACATTTCTGCATTTTACAGTAGCATCTCTATTAATTTTAAGTTTTCTTTCAATTCTTTGAGGGGGAAAAAAATAGCCCATACTGCTTTCTTTTGGCTGTCTGCCTACTTAAGAAAATAAATACTGTATATCTCCAACTATTGGAGATGAAGTTTAAAAGTTTTAAAGAATGCTTTACTAAACAGTGTATACTGTACTAAATTAAATTATATTAGTTCGGTATCGTAAAAAATGAAATGATGTCAACTTTTTAGTTGATTTTTTTAAAAATAATTTTCAAAATTCATACAAAATTGTAAATTTATATGCAAGTTTGAATATAATTTCGTGTAGGCCGTTTATTAGATTACTCATAAAGTATATACCTGACCTAATCTACATTTTATATCAAAGTATAGGCCTATACAGTAGACTATATTGCAATCATAATCAATAGTTCGTTCCATTATCATAAAATAAAACAATGACTTGCTTAATTTTGTATAAATTTGAATACATTTTATGGTTATCCGTAACGGAGATAAAGTTGGATGCAAATCTAATCTGGTCACAAAGCTTTAAAGTTTTTTTTAAGTTCAGATGCTTATAGAAGCAGATACGAGACAGCGAGTTCGATTAGTTTCGGAAAAGATTTAATAATATTTTAAAAAAGAATACTAATAACAATTTCTTTTATAGAGAATTTATCGTTCCAAATATTTAACATTCATGGCAGAAACATTAAATTTTCTCTATAGTAAAAATCGTGACGATAAGCAAGAAAAATAATAATTGTAAACTGTATTTTATGCTCAGGGTTTTAGGTTATAACGTTCTCTTATTAATTTTCTTTCCAGCAATTTAAAACGTACAATAGTCATTTCGGTTATGTTATTAAATACGGTACGTAGAATGAATCTAAAAGAAAATAAGTTTTTTTTTCCGTTCTCTACGAAACAAAACTGTAGTTGGTCTAATCTGCAGAAAAGTTTTGATGACTTAACACAATGATCGCTAGAACAAATGGACAGAAATGGCGAACGACGGGACAAGAGGCTCGTTAGTTGTTGGCAGAAATACTTTTCCACATCTGACACCGATCCAAATTGAATGACGTCATCGATTACTTTGGCGGACATCATGATAAAGAGTCACGCGATATCTCTCCTCTGTCATGTAGAACTGTTCTTTGTTTAATGTCGGAAATGAATCGAAGACCCGTTTTTGGAGTATGAATCTGGAATTTTGGAATGAATCCAAGGTCGGGTTCTACATTAAAGTCACTTCTTCAGACAAATACTTTATAAATATGATATTTAGAGCTTGGAAAAGGCCAAAACCTGTTCTCTGCACTTATAAAGCGCACAGAATGATCTACAGCACAATTAGGCATAGATAATGACGTGGATTTTAACAAGTCACGCTGATACTGACATGAATGACTCATTTCGTATTTTAGTGGTGATCGTATCCGATTATAAATAACAAAATTTCCCATTTTTGAGCATGTTTTATAAGTTTTACAAGAACGAATTGCAAAACCAATTAAGTACTCATAAATATAGACATACTGTAAATAAACGAACACAATAATAAAAAAAAAGGAGAAAATTTATATAATCTATAGTGAAACAACCATCATTAATTAATATGCATCATTTTTTCCCTTTTAGTGACCCAAAAATTGGCTATTTTCGAATTTTGCAAAAGTTAACGTCCCAAGCAACTAGATAACATTTATCCCTTACTTGTTAGTTTGATTTTTTTTTTTTTTTTTACATTCCGAGCCAAATAGAACAGCAGCTTTCCTAATAGCTTTTTATACATCCACTTAATTAACATCAATGAACGAAGACGTCATCTGGTACAGAAATCATAAAATTTTTGCTTGTAACCAACTCATTAAATAAACTGGCCTTGTCCATTTTATTAAATAACCGGATCTCTTCCACTACATAAGAGATCAATTTATGAAATACAATTCTATATGTTTGTACTCTAGTCCTGTTATAGGATCCACTTCCTTATTCATTATAAACCAATTGCTTTTTCCGTTCATAGCAACAACGCATGCATATCATAAAGCATCGATTGTTCAATCGAAATCCTAGTCTAATTATCAAGGTAACGATACAGTTTGATAAAATTTTTTTTATGCCCATTGTTAGGTCTGTCTACTGCTAGCAAAATTAACGAATGTTTGTACTGAATTAATTCGAAATTCCAATGTTTTTCTATAGAATACGGGTCAGTTACACGAAATCCATCAAGGTCATTCACTTTTACTGGCGAAAATACGCAGGCGCTTACTAGTCAGCTGTCGCTTTCATCGTGATGACGTAGAGATGCTTTCTATGGAGGTCATCGCGCATCCTCAGTAAGTGGAAAACAACCAGTTCGTACGTGACCGTACAATCGTTTAACGCTATATAAAACGTGTTTTTAATATAAAATAGAGCAAGATCAATCTCTAACGTATTTTCGTCCGTCGAGATATTAGCTATCAGATATGCCAAAAAAAGAAAAAAAAAAAAAAAACACCGCCAATACTTATCGACATTCGCAGTGTTGTGACTATATATGGAGAGTTTTATCTTCCTATTGAAACATGCAAACAGTCACGTTTATCCTATTGTGAAAACCGTTTCTGTTGATAACGTAGCCTGCATTAAGTTTTAGCTATCGAATAATAGATTATGAAAACGAATTTTTTCGAAAGAAACAAATATATTGTATAGGCCTACCATACAGATTTTTTCAGGAAGTTGTATTTTTTTATTATTTTCGGATAAAACAGTTAAACAACGAGCGAGGAAATGTAACGACCTGATGCTATTTAATCAGCTTGTGCCGTCTCTTTCGATTATTTCCGTGTTAACCACATTCCACTGACGAATATTTTTATTTTTGTTTGGGTAATTTCCATGTTCAATAACGAGAAATTAAGGTGGCGCCATCTGACGTTCTCGAATAAACTACGAGATGAGAATATCGGTTGTTACGAAGATTGGTTGTTACATTTTATTGCTACCATTAATTTATAACATAATTAAAAAATGAAATATTGGATTAAAAAACTGTTTAAAATTTTATAAACAATATCTAATTTTATCCGATCTTTGTCTAAGCGTAACAAAAACATTATAGAATCGTTAATCTATGAAATAAAGTTAATTTTTTTCACATATTCTCGAAATATTGGATGAAATTTTCCAAATACATATATCAGTATTCTCTATCACACGTCATGGTGACAGAATTTTCCATTATAAAGTTGGGGGAGAATGAAGTATTGTTAGTTTTTTAGTATTTATAATTAATATCTTCCTGTTTGTATTTTTTATTTTTTTTTCATCATGCACGAAAAACTCTAATAATATTATTCTAAATTTCTTATAAGTAGGCGTGAGTTAATAATTATATAAAGGAAGAGTCACAGAGTAGGATGATATCAGGTACAGAACTTCGTAAACAAACCCGCAGCATGACGTCATGCACACAATATCCTTCTCAGCGCGCATGCGTTTATGTGTCGCAGCGGAAGTGACGTACGGGCGAGTCCGTTGAACCGGTCACCTTGGAAAATACGTTCCATTTTCGCTCGGAGGGAGGGTAGGTTGTTTGCAAGTGGCGAGCTATTTACGTTTAATGAATAAATTTCTCTGCGCTAAAAGTGTTTATTATCGAAGATTTTTAGGTAAAATTTTTTATCCTTGGAACGATTGCATTTTATTTTAAAATATCAAAATTAAATTTCATAGAGAGATATAAAGCGATAGTATCATTCTTCGCTTGTTATCTGACAAAAGTTTGTATGACTAATTGGATATACACAAGTAAAGAGAATTATTTTAGGAAAGCGTAGGCTTATATATGTATTTTTTTTTCGGAAAATCATTGAGAAGAGAATAGAAAAGCAATGCAGAGAAGCCATAAAATTGGCTTCGTTTTGCATCGCGTATCCTATTATTTTCATAGATTCGAGTTTGGATTTAGGAACAAATAATTGAAGTTAGGCTTCCTATATCAGTGTCGCAAGTTTCGGTTATGCCAATATAAAAAAAAATGCTATCACCAAACTGTATCTAGTACAAAATAGATTATTATCTAGTAATTATCCAAATTTTATGATCATTTTACCCATCTTGTATAAAAAAATATAATTACAAAGTATAGTCGAAAGTAGGACTTGGAAGGATGAGTGATGCCCAATATTGGATAATAATTTATTGTTTTTCTTTGCTAGATTAATTATGATTGGACGTAACGTAACATATACAACTCAAAATATTGTCGAATGCGTTATTTTGATCATGTTGTAATAGTTCGCATTAAAAAAAAATATATATACTTTTATATTAGGTTTTTATGTCTAAAGATTGTTTTGTCGAAAACAGTTTAATTAGTCAAATTCTCTTTAAAAAAGTTTCTTAATCAAATTTTGCAATACAGTAATTAAAGTATGCATTTAAGTGTAATGCATTTAACGATTTTAATTTAAATTTGTTCAAATTTTAGTGCAAATAAATTAGGTAATAATGAAATTACACAAAATTTAATAGTCAAATATGTTTGTAAACACGACAGTGTTTCAGAAAGTTTTCTTAATTGACCTCTAGAGGACAAATTATTTGTGTAATATACGAAGTTTTCTTTCCTTTTTTTTTAAAGAACACGAAACGAGATGTTTTCTCATTAATTAAAAATTATTTTTACAGTCAACTTGGGATTTCATCAAACTAAAAACCTGATAACTCTCAGTATTAAGTTAATTATACGAAGCAGTAAGAAATATGACAATGGGTTTTTAGAGGATTTCGACATATCACGAAAAAATACTCATTCTCGAAGTGTTTATTATTATTATTATTATTATTGTTTTATCTAGCTGCAGGGACTTAATAAATTATCCTGTAACAGGTACTGACGATGCTTCAGATAAACTAAATTACTGAATTCATGTTTTTTTTTTATGACATATAATATTTTCAAATTAAAAATAGGTGATAGCATTGAGTACATTAAAACTAAGAAAGCAGACTATCTTAAATATATATATATATTTTATATTTGAAAATTAAATTTGGAGCACTCTCGGGGCGTAAATCATCTAGGCCAAGAAGATGGGTTGATCTTCTAACATAAAAGTGGGATTTCTTAATTAACTAAATACGGAAGATGAACTGGTAGATTTATCAGTGTAATGTGTGTCGACATTTTAGGTTGTCTAGTTTTTGGGTGTCGCAATTTTGGGCCATGACCGAGTGAAAAGTTCAGTTACCACCACTAGTCGAACGGGTGACACCCAAACCAAAACAAAAACAACTCTGCTATTTTGAGATATATACTGTATACAGTACTGTAGTACATATTGGCCTGACCTATATATCAAAAATTTGTTACGCAAAATCGTAATTCTCGGCAAGATGACATGCGATTGTCGGAACGAATTGTTCTGTTCTCTTCGAAAGAGAATGGTTTACGAGTATAATCAATCAAACATGAAAAAAAAAACGTTAACAGTAGGAATCTTACTGTGTGTTAATATTATTTTTTTTCAGAAATATTTTTCTTTTGATGTGAATCCCATCCTCAGACTAATAGATTGGAGGATAGGCCTCCCATTATGTTGTTAAATAATGCAATTTATAACTAATAAAAAATTAAAAAAAACGCAAAAACTATATAAATCAAGAAACTTATTAAAGCATTAAAATAAAAATATTGTATTATAAATGAAAAACTGACTGAACGTTTAACAACAGTATCTGATCAACCCTATAGATCTAATTTAAATATATAATTATATAAGTCTACTCGATTTTATTTTAAACACCAATGGTCACTGATACATTGGAGAATTTATTAAAATTCTAATTCGAATGTTTTTCCAATGAGGACGACCAGATGTCACTTGATAATTTAGTTGATAACAATTGAGATAACATACCGGATCAGATTATTATACTATCTGTATTATCGTGCAGATGATAATTTTCGGTTATCGATAATGCCGATTTTCGATTCGAGCATCAAATATCGAGTCTTGAAATTTTTATATATAAGTATAGTAGAAGTTTTCAGGAATTTCGGATTACACTTAAGTCACTCTCTTACAATATTCTTGATTCCTCGTGAGCATATTTTAGGTGATAAACGTTATTAAACTAATGGTTTTTTTCTACTTGGTAAGTATTAAGCGGCTGGCTAATCCAAAGCTCACTAGGAACCATTAAATCATAGATAAGCTCGATCTTAGGTGAAAGTCAGTGATCAGTTGGCCTGATCTAAAACCCTTCTTAAAATATTTGGTGGTATAGAATTCGGAACCGATTCTAGATTTTCCAGATGGAACGCTGTTACCTTATCATCTCATATCGGTTATAGGTATTTCACATGATATGCCATCTGTTAAATTATGGTTATGTCATAGTTGTTTCATGGCTTTGAAAAATACAATGTTTGTAATATAACAGTTTTTTTTAAGATTGTAGCAGTCTTATAGGATATCTTTACTCTGATCTTGATGATAATGAATAAATATAACAATCATATTCTGAATTTCAATTACTGTTCGAACCTTCTTTAACTAATAATTTATACTACTCCATTATATAAATAGGATATGAAAGGGGTGTTCACAAATTCAGTACAAACAGCAGTTGAATGTTTAATATTTCTCTATTTGCTTCATTGAATGCTTACTGTTTTATTCCACTGGCTAGTTAGAAACTAATAACTGAAGCATCAGACAGCTGGTCGCATGATAAGGCATCTGCTTTCCACCTGAACAATCTGGGAACTACAGTATATTAATTCATATTTTTTTTTTTTTTGGTAAAATATGAATTAACCTTCATATTTTACCAAAAAAGCTTTATATGGAATAAATAGGATAAAGCTTAATTAAGAAAGAGCCTATGATGTATCATATAAATCTAAAAACTTAATTTATTTTATTTTAGATGTACATGTTGTAAATGTGATTACGTAGGTAATATATTAACATTGTAAACAATTACTGTATACTGAATTATTAAGATATTATTTTTACGATTTATTATAATGTTAATATACAGTCAATACAAATATTGTCATTTTACACATTTATAATGATTTTTTTTATGTGAAAAATTTTCATTTATCATATCAAAAAAATTTCGAAGGTTTTTTTTGATTTTTTGGCAGTAAATTGAATACGAAATATTTTCAAAAAATTTCTCACGTTTTAATAAAATTTTTTTTAAAATATTGCACTAGCAAGGAAAGAAAGAGAAAGCAGTATAATTCATTCAATTTAAATTACCTATAACTATACATGAAGAATTAAGAGCGTCATAAATATTTTGATTTTTAATATTTACAGTCATAAATGTTAATTTTAATAATAATATATGTTTAAAAGATATAGCATTCTTAATTCTCTTAATCTTAAAATTTCCTAATTTATAAATACTAGATTTAAACCTGAAGATCTATATCTGTGAGAAAACAAGCATTCAAATGGATTTGATTACTGAGAAGTCAAAAAGAATTCTTTTTTTGATTACATTTCTAAAGAAAAAAGAAATTTATGTACTGTATAACGTGAATAAATGTAAAATTTCCAAGAATTCAAGCAATTACGTGTGAAAGGACTTACTTCAAGGGCTCAGTTATCACGTAGTCAAAACAAAGTTTCTATTAATTTGGTTAAAACACATTCAAAGTACTATTTAGACTAAAATTCATTATGTTAAAACTATAACTTTGATTAACAATTTTCTACAAATTTTATTTATCTATACATTGAAAAAACTGTAAGACAACTACTCATTATTGCGAGAAAAATTCTTAAAACATTTTATTTTGAACAAAAGAATCAAAAATTTCTTATGAATAATTCATTCATTTTCTGAAAGCGAAAGGAGATAGATTTTTTTAATGTTCATGTCATTTGAAAATTATTGATTAATTCTGAATAATATTCTTAAAGGTTACTGATTTTAATTTATAAGTTTTAGACCAAAATCAACATAAAAGTTATAAGTTTTGTTTCTTTGCTTTTGCCAACAAAAATTTGCATCATCATAAGCCAACTTCACAAAAAAAAATATTTTAATTTTGAGCATTTTCTGTTTTAATAAAAGTTTTCAAAGTACTTTTTTAGCAAGAAAAGAAAGAGAAAGCAGTACTACACATTCGATTTAAATTATTACAACATTTTTTTTAATATTTTGAATTTCAAAGTAATTTTTAGTACAGTATATAATATCAGGGCCGGATCGTCGCATAGATAAATGAGACAAATGTCTAGGGCCCGGTTTTTTGAAGGGCCAGGTCAAACTGTCTATTTTGAAAAGATTTGTAAATAGGATAGTTTACTTTTCTGTTGGACAACTGTATATAATAAACAAATAAACAAAAATATATTGCTTTCTATATGGTTATTGTGAATTCTAAAATTTTTTGTGTGCTCTATTTCTTGTGGGAGAGGGAGGGGGCCCAGTAAGAAGAAACTGTTTAGGGCCCCAAAGGGTTAATCCGGCCCTGTATAATATTCAATCAAATTAGATTTATATAGGTATCAATTTAATAGAAACAGTGATGTAAGTATAAAAATTTATCGAAATAAACCAGAGAGAAAAAAAATAATAATTATACAGTACAGTACTGTATTTTAAAATGAATGTAAATCAATAACATAACTAAAATTTCTTCACTTAATGCATTTACAGTATGTTATTAAATTCAAGAGAGTTAATTATGATACTGAACTGTATATGGTAATGTTTAAATCACTGCTGGAAAATTTCACTTACTTTTATAAAAGGACTAAAAATATATTAATGTTTTTTATGATAAACTCTGCAATATTTTTGGATTAAATATTTCGTAATGCTTATTGTTATAATAAATCAATTTGTCAGTTTTTTTTTTTTTTTTTGTAAATTTTATTTTAATTTTTCCCATGTTATACACTCTTCCAATTTATAAGTTTTTTCAAATTATAGCATAGAATTAATAATTTAAAATATTTTTATAAATTTTTAATTAAAAGATAAACAAAATTCATGTAATGTTAACATATTTTATAAATTAAGAATCACTACGAAACACCTCTTTACTTACACTTACAAAATCGGAAAGCATAGGAAAAAAAGTATGCTTAGTTATTTAGATGTTACGGGTAAAGTCCGAACTTGGATAATGTCAGCATTATCCGGACAATGTTGACATCATCCAAAATGTCTAGTAAAAAAATGTCTGTTTATTATTTTTCGATGTTTATCCGGATAATACTGACATTATTCATCCGCTCTTGGATAATATCACATTCGAAAGTTTGGAGAAATAATTGCACAAACACAATTTTTATTTATTGGCCTCGTGGTTGTGTATCTGTGTAGATGAATGGTCTTCAAACTTTGTCAATTTAAGGAACCCTTATGAGTATAAAATTATTTGGCGGAACCCGGGATCATAAACAATAGAATATTCACAATCTAGATAGTACATATAAACGAAAACGTTTTTAATATTCTTTTATTATATTATAATAAAAATTAAAAAGTATTACAAAATAAAGTTATTTTCTTTATTTTGATAAATGTTTTATGTATGTTTACCCTTTAGAACAGGCCTGGCCAACATGCGGCCCTTCACATTAAACTGTGCGGCCCGCCGGACGATTTTATATTTCTATCGAAACTTTTGTATCTTGTTGTTATGTATACAAAAAATATTAAATAAATGAAAATTTGCATTTGTCATCGTTATAATGCGCGAGTGCGACTACCAACTCCAGTTCTATATCTGTTTTCAAATAATATAAAAAGTGAAAATTATTTTGCACAACGAGTTGTAAGTACTTTTGGATCCACATATGTTTGTGAAACATTTTTTCGAAGATGAAATTTACAAAGAGTTCATCACGCGCTTCATTAACTGATGCCAATTTAGAAAATCAGCTAAGATGTACAACGTTGATCATAAATATAGATTTACAGAAATTAAGTGAAAGAAATTTAAATATCTCATTAATTAAGACTCGAGAGTTAATTATATTGGATCATACTATAACAATAGGCCTAAAGTTTTATTCGTTTTGTATTTGTATTACATTTTTTAAAAGTGCGGCCCGCTGTAACGTTACGCGTTGTTAAAGTGGCCCGTGAAACATTTAGAACATTTTGTGGAACCCCAAGGGAGCAGGAAAATAGAAAAATCTAGCAGCTTCTAATGTCTGGATTTCAATTATCCTGTGCATTGTTCTTTGTTTTGAGGAATATAATACAAAAATAATTGTAAATTCCTGATGACACCAGAAAACTTTCCTTCAGGCTGTGACATTTTTGAAGATCGTTCCGTGGAACACAGTTTGAATAACACTGGTGGAGTAATAGATTGAAATTGTGCTATGTAAATTTCGCATTTTTAGCAATGTAAAATATTCCTACGTATTTATAATAATATCATTTGAGTGATGATATAAAATTTTATAGTTTATTATTAAATTGCTGGTTTTGTATTGAATGTCAATGTTTTCTAACAACCAAACATTTTATAAAATATTGAGGGAAAAGGGATGACATCATGAATTATCGCACGGCTCTTCTCAGTGTTACCAGTTTTAACCGCCTCTTAGTGTGGTACAGGGAACCCCCAAACTTCCTGGCTGCTTCATTTATGCCTATATTGCCATCTCTTACTGACTGCATAGCTAAGATCAGCTGTTCCTCATTCCACATCTTCTGGAGCAGCTCCCTTTGCGTTTCTATTCGATGAGCATCTGTAAAGAAACCTCATTTCACACGTCGGAGAGATGATCTGCCCCATCTCTCCCGGTTTTACCTTGTATTAAATTAATTATACCGTAATTTCTGAGCAATTTTTGTTGCGTAGCCAACTTTACAAGCCAATTTTTTTGATGGCAATAAGTTAAAAGTTTTCTCTAATTTAAAAATACGTTGCAATTTTGTTACCATTCAAAATATTTCGAATAGTTTTGTACTTTGTATTATATTAATTCAAATACGCTTCAAAACTTAAGTTCGATTTTCGAAATTATTTAAAATTTTTTACAGTAAAAACGACGTTTATACACGATATAAAAACATAAAAAAAAATTAAGGAACTTATAAAGTTATTTTTAAAAACCGGGTCACAGAGAACTAATAGTTGACAATAATTTCGGGAAACAGAGATCCGGAATCCAATTTTCTATATCAGTAAAGGAAGTTCACACCCTTTTAACTAATTAAGAAAGTGCTTACTAGTCGAGAGGAAAGTGCTTACTAGTTGGAGTTACTAGAGCTGAAAGGATCCATACGTTGACTTTCTCGTTGTTCTCGAGCATGGAAGAAAATTCTGCTTCTAGGTAAAACTTTCTGTTTTATTATTTTATTCTATTTATCGATGAAATTATAAATTTCTGTTACTTAAACATTTCTGAAATTTTTTTTCTTTTCTGCTGCGTGTGGGGGGATTGCTTGGATATAACGCAATATATCGATTACTGAGTAGCTCTGATCTGTTATTGAACATTCGAAAATCTGTCATATTTGTAGAATAGAACATTTGAAGCATCTCTTTATCCGTGAGCATTTTTATAATTGTATTTTTGTATCCAGATAAAAAACATTTATAAATCTTTACGTGGAGAGCCATTTTCGGTAAGATTCTATTTTGACTGTCGAGCGTTTCGCGTCTGATCCTAATGCGATGCGTCTATGAATACCGCGTTAAGTCGCGTTAGGGTCACATACGTGTGACCCTAACGCGACTTAACGCGGTAATATACATGCGAATTTCGCATGTATATTAACATCTACTTTATCGAGCACGAAAAAAAGCGACAGGCATTAAGGCGCGCCATAACGCGACTTATTATTATTAGACGCGTCGCATTAGCATCAGACGCGAAAACGCCAGGCAGTCAAAGTAGAATTCTATCGATTTTTCTTCATCGAACATTGCTCACGAGCGAAGAAAAATGACAGCATTGCAACAAAAAAAAAACTACCAAAAATTTTATTGATGTCAGTGATTTTTAAATGTAAGAATCTTGAAAATTTTACAATTGTAAGAATCGCGGGGATGTGTATATCATTTCGTCAGGATGTTGGTCGCATAATTTGCATGGCACGTGAATTGGTGACGCTGGTGGTCCAGGACTAGAGATTGACTCGGAAACTTATTTTATAAATCAAAATATAAGCATATTTATTTACAAGAATATATATATGTATAGCAGTTAATGAAATCCACTTTAATTCTACCTTAGCCTACGTTACAAATGTTCGTTTGAATAGTAATACGATGTTGAGAGAGTGAGTTCTACGCTTTCCACATACCTGAGAGAGACTTTTATTGATGTTACGTCATGTCAATAATTCAATTTTGAAAGTTATCCGAACACTAGCACTGAAAGTTCAGATGCTCAAAATGTCCGTTACACGTTCGTCAGTTCCACCTGTTTTAATACACACGATACAGTTCCACACTTCGTCGTTGTTGTCACACCTGTAATCGTCGTCGTCGA
>WUQG02000005.1:73242-85245 GCA_011317285.2 Androctonus mauritanicus | reverse complement strand
TGATTTGATAATGTCAGACTTTTTTTTATGGGATTATCTAAAGCAGGAGTTCTGAATCTTTTGATGACTCCATACCCCCAATGTATTGTCCAGTATGGTCCCTACCCCCTTCAGAAGATTTTATTGTGTTCCATTCACATACTATCCAAGTATAAATTAATACATTAAATAAAATAAATATCAATACCCAGAGATCGACCTCATACCCCAGCATTTGGTTCCTATACCCCTCTATTAAGAACCCCTGATTTAAAGGAAAAGGTTTACATGAATAAGCCCAACACTGCAACAATTAAAATACAATATTCAACAACAATAACACAAAATATATTGAAAAATATAATGGAAAATAATATAAAAAATGCCTAACTTTGTATTAAAACTCAAGGTACACATTTGTCAGATATTATGTTCTACGTAATAATATAGAAAATTTAAAAATTTGAAATAAAATGTAATTTTAAAAAAATGAACTTTTTTCTTTTACTTTGACCATTTTAAAAAAGAAAACACCTATCACACAGCATAAGAAACAATCCAGATCCTGATGATTTATTTTGTGCCACCTTGTATTATCATCTTTGACTTTCTATAACTTTTTTTTTAATAAATGCTTTTTTTTTTTTATTTCGGAATTTTTATTGGATTTATATTCTTAATGCTTATATTAATATTCTAATTGCTATTTAATCTGTTAGTTTGTATTTATGAAGGTATTTCTTAATTAAGTTTTTAAATGTGTAACTATACATTAAACCTTGTGTTACATTCTCGTTGCAATTTTCAATTTCTTTTTTTTTACTCTAAGAACCACATAATTTTCATTGGAATTGCATAATTTAATATTCTGAAAACATTTTGAAAGGTTTAAATAATGTATATATGATGGAATTTTATGGATTTAAAATTTCTCAAATTCATAACATACATACATTATTTAAATCTTTCAAAATGTTTTCAGAATATTAAATTGTGAATTCTAATGAAAATTATATGTTGTTCTTAGAATATAATACACAGAGAAATTGAAAATTGCAACAAGAATATAACATAAGATTTAATGTATAGTTACACATTTAAAAACTTAATTAAGAAATAACTTCATAAATTCAATAGCAGATTAAATGGCAATTAGAATATTAATATAAGCATGCAACATATTTGGACATATACGGATGTAACATATTTATACATTGTTAAATCTTTTGGTTAACAATGTATAAATATAGCTAAATTAAATCTAGCCAAACCTATAAGATATGTGAATATTTCAAGAATGTCAAGATGATCTTGTAAAATCAATATTTTTTTTTGGCATGGATACTTTGTGTAAAAAAATCTAAAATCATTAATAATAATAATAATAATAATAAAATTAAACAGTAAATCTATATAAATAGAATAAAATATGAGAATAGTATAAGATATAATAATCTTAGCATTTTTAAAACTTTCTTTCCCTACACACATTATCATTTAACAAATAAGAATTAATGAAAAAAATTTAGAATTAAATTAAAATTCTGCATTAAGGAATAGGAATGCATTCTTTGTTTTTTGTGATAACAATATAATCTGACTTCAAGAATACAAGGATAGTACAAAGTATCAGAAAATAGTTTTAGCATTAATTGATACAACTTATAACAACAGTATTTGTATTTATCAAAGAAATGATAAATATAAAATGATATATATTATATGATAAATATAGTAACAAAGAAACCATAAATAACTTTAATGTCATTGATATGATATCCAAAAATTTTAAAAAGCAACAAAATTTAAGTTTACTATTCTTAATTATGTAACTTAACAGAATACTATAGATAAAACAAAATTCATATTTAACAATTTTGCCTGCAACTTAATAATCACAAAGATAATTAACTATACTTTAGATTATTATTATTTATTTATATTTATAATTTTTAAACTTTACCTGAATATAACAGTTCATTGATATTATATTCTTTTCATAGGTAATGTAGTTTAAAACTGCTAAATAATGATGTCAGCTGTTACAAATGAAACTACTCTTCAGCAAGAATTGATAAATGGCCTAGGATTAACACACAGAGAAAGTATCTTCAGTAAAAAAAAGTTTATTTTATTTCATGATTAATAAGTCAATTGAGATTGCTCTGTTTAAAAACAAAAAAATGAAAAAATAATAATAGTAGTAATTGCAGTTAAGAAAGGTAAATTTTTATTAGTTATATAATTAATTTTTTTAATCATTAATAATCAAAAATCTGTTAACTTAATAGTAAGGAAAAACATCCATGTTTATTAAAAAAAAATCATTTAAATTTAAATTCACATCATAGTAAACCTTCAATAATTGGAATTGATTTGAAGAGAGGTCATCAAAATTGAGTGAGAATCTAGATTAGTGAAGTAAAAGATAGCACTGAAAGACAAACTTTGAACATAAATCAAAAATTTAATATATAGATATTATTGATGAATATAAATATCAGAGCCTTTATTTGAAAACTGGGGGGAAATATATTTACAATATGATACAAATTTTTATTCATTTTATTCATTGATAGAAGACTTGGAAGTTGTAAATAATTTCTTCTGAGATGAATTTTTCATATTTTAATTCAGATTATCTAACATCTGGATTAATTAAGTTTAATATAATTTGTTAAAGTTGGAAATATTACTATTAAAAATATTAGAGACATACTTTGTTGTTATGGTGGTTATGTTCCAGATCACTGTTGTAAAACAAATCACTAATTTTTTTATTTACTAATTCATATAAAATCCCAAAAACTTATTTACCTTATTATTTTATTAAGTGCACAATAGCACTAGACTTAAAAAAACTCAGTCAGATGGCTACATTTTAAAGAATTACAAATCACATTGGAGGATCCAGATTTGATTCTGTTTTTTTTGGATGGCTCCAAGCCTGGCCCACCTATGTGTTAATTTATGTTTTATACATCTATTCTGAGTATTATTTTGTAGAAAATTTCCATTTTGGGATATAAAATAAAACATGGAATATAATTGGGAATATCATAAAGCAAGGTATGACTATATATGTATCTTCTGATTGTCTTTTATGTTGTTCTAAATATCAAAAAGAAATTCAGCTGTTTAAAAGATGCTAACTTAATACTTATTTTGCTTATATATTGAATTGAAATTGTAATGAAGATTGTTTTATATAGACCATAATATTATTTTTCTTGATTATAGAAAAACTGAAAATGACAAGGGCTGATATAGTTGAAATGCATTTTTTTTGTTTTTGAATACAGAATAATCCTGGTTGACTTGTTAATCCTGAAATAAAATAATCTTTGTTTACTGAAGATAATTTTTAATTCCCAGAACACTGATCAATTGTTTCATCTGTAATAGTTAATTGTACTTAACTAGTTTTAACATTATTACCTATACTTGACAACAACATCGGAAGTCAGTATTGATCATATGGGAACAGCATACTATCAACTTTTGTGTCTATATTAATATGCAAAGAACAGTGAATTTTGATGTAAAAGGTAATAGCAGCATTAAGAACAGTGTTTATTTTAATGTAATTATGTCCCTTGGTTTTCAGTTTCAAATAAACATCTCAATGCAGTTTGCTTTGTTTGATGGCTAATCATGCAAGTCTTTCAAAAATGACTTAAATTTAAATTCTCTGCCATTTTAGAACAGTTAGAATCAATTGGAATGCACAGAACATCATTATGCATCCGATCATCATATATATTATAGATATGCAGATAATTTGCTATTTGAAAATCATGTTAATATCATAATTTTATTCAAAGCTTATAGCTTATTTGCCAAAATTGTCATTGTGTTATGACAATTTACTCTAATATCACAAATAATTTAGTAGATTATATCATTGGCATAATGAAATAAATAGACTTCGGCTCTCCCATAGACTCAATACTGATTTCTATTATCACTATCCATTATTAATTAAATTCTGTTCCTTTTATTTGAATTATGTTATTGGCAATAGATATATCAAAAATTGCTTTTTATTAAATGAGTTTTATATTTCCAGTTCTTTTAAGCTTTAAAATAAAAAACCATATATTGAGTAGCCTACAGACATTTTGTATGACCCACATAATGTTTTAAAAACATTGAATTACTTGTACATTTAAAAATTGAAAGTTTTCAAATAGAAATCTGGATTTCTTAAAAGATGTCTTCAATATTTTTCTAATAAATTGTCAGGTGCTGTAACAAAATAATTATAAATAATTGTTATAAATGAAATGGACCCATCAAAGATTAATAATGTGTGGAAATGGTGCAATATGCAGAGAAAATGATAGACATTTTAATACAATATTATTTCTCACAATGTGAATTTCATCCTTATAACTACTAATTTATTTTTAAACTTTTACTGAATTTCTTATAATATATTGTAATATTTTATTTATTTGTATTGTAATATAAATTAGAATAGTCATTTGTAGTTTTGAATTTTAAATGTATTCTTTAGAAAACTATATGTTTAATTGCGTTCTTTAGAAATTATAGTTCTGTTGTTAATGAAAACTGACGAGGATTGTTAATAAATTGAAAGCACTACTTTAAATTTTAATGAAGTGTAATTATTTCTCTCTCCTGCCATAATGCTAGTTATATGTATATTATATGTAAATTTTTGGCAGTGTAATAATATTCTTTAAGTTTACTAAACATGAATTTGGCAAATGTCCTGCATGAGGGAAAAAATGTAGACAATATAAGAGATCAAATCATTTTGCTATTGCCTGTAAATATAAAGGAATTAACAAGTTGAAAGATACTGTAGTTAGCGAAATTGAAACTTCGGAGGATGATAATGACTTGCTGTTAGAATCGATAATATTTCAAGCACAGAACAGTTCGGAATGGAGAGAAGCTGTTCTTATTAATAACACTAAAATTGCATTCAAAGTAGACACTGGGGCTGAAGAAAATATTTTATTAATATTCAAGTTTAAAGAACTAAGTTACAAAGAAAATTTAAAGAAAACAAAGAGGGCTTGAAGTCATACACTGGTCATAACCTAAAAGTAATAGGTACCTGTAAATTAAAATCTGTGTATGGAAATCAGACTGAACCGTTGGAATTTTATATAGTTGATCATGACAGTAATCCTTTACTAGGATTGTATGCTTGTGAAAAATTGGGTTTTATAAATAAAAATCACCCCAAAAGTATAAATACCATAAGTTATACAATCTTTGAAGATTACAAAGATGTGTTTTCTGGAAAATTAGGGAAATTACCTTATATATATATATACAGTATATGATATTAAATTGAAAGAAAATGCAGAATTGAAAATTGTGTCATCGTGAATTATTCCTGTCTCTCTAAAAGATAAATTAAAATCAGAATTAAAGAAGATAGTCACAGAAGGCATTTTAAAGAAAGTAATCGAGTCTACTGACTGGGTACATCTAATAGTTGAACAAAAACCTAACAAGAGGATCAGGATTTGCATGGATCTCAGAGTCTTAAATAAATTCATAAAACGAGAATAATACCTAATACTGACACACAAACTATATTTTCTTAGTTGGAAGGATCTAAATATTTCTCTGGTTTAGACACCTCATCAGCATTTCAATGCATTATCTGATCAAAGCTCGAAATTCTGCACAATAGCGATCCCTTTTGGAAGATACAAATTTTGTCATCTGCCAAATGGTCTTAGCAGTTCCCCAGAGATATACCAAAAACTATTTATAGCATTTTTATGAGACTAAAGGTCTACATAGATGACTTATTGGTATATGGCCATACCAAAGAAGAACATGATCTAAGGCTAAAACTTGTATTAGACCTAGAAAACATGAACTAAAGTTATCCAAGGAAGAATCAGATAAGTGACAAATCAGTGAAATATTTTGGATACAACTTATCTAGTAAAGGAATATCAGTAAACAAAGACAAAATTAAAGCAATAACAGTATTTAAAAGGCCTGAAAATAAGCTTGAGCTGCAAAGGTTCTTAGAAATGAGAACATATCTAGGAAAATTTATTTCTAATTTGTCTAGTAAAGCAGAAACACTTTGGATGTTGCTGAGAAAGAAAAATGAATTCGTGTGGACTACCAATGAGCAAATCTTTCGAGAATCTCAAGAATCAGATTAGTATTTAGTAGTAAAATCTCCAATTCTCAAATATTTCAATGCAAATAAGAAATCTACTATTTCAGTTGATGCTAGCCAATATGGTTTAGGTGCAATATTGTTATAAGATGAACATCCTATTGTTTATTCATCAGCATCTCTGAATGAAAGTCGACAGAAATATAATCAAATAGAAAAGGAACTATTGGCGGTGTTAAATGGATGCAAGGAATTCCATTACTTTGTTTATGGAACAAAATTTTTTATAGAAACAGATCATAAACTTTTGATACAACTATTAAAGAAGCCTATTTAAAATTTGTTTCCTAGATTACAGAGAATGACCTTATACCTATGATTTGAACTATTCAAATAGGATTTTGATATCATGCATGTCTGGGAAGAAACTATGTAGCTGACACTCTTCCCAGAGCACCAATATCAGTAAGAGTAAACACAAACATTTTAGAACAAGGAGCAGTTACAATTCACACCATATTGACTGCAACTGATCGATAAACAAGAGAATTACAATTTTAAGCAACAAAAGTTGACAAAGAACTTTGTTTGATAAAAGACTATATTCAGAATGGATGGTCAAAAAATATAAAACTTTTAGACAAGGACATAAAACTATATTGGGACAAAAAGCCAGAGTTACATTTCAATGAAGACTTGATCTTTTATGGAAACAAATTAGTGATACCAACTAAAATGAGAGGAGAAGTACTTTATGAATTACATATCGCTCATCAAGGTGTGACATCTTGCCAAAATAAAGGAAAAAATACAATATAGGGGAAGGTAGGTATAGCTGTAATGTAGATATGATTGTAAAAGAGCAATTATCTTTTTTAAAAGACTGTGCAGAACTTTGAAATGCTGTTACCGTATAGCATTACACAGTAACCATACATCAACATGATAGTAATGACGTACGTAGTGTCTCTGATGAAATAGGAACAAAAAATTATTTTCCAGGTAAGTCAGTAATTCTTTCCTTTTGGAATTAAAAGCTTATAAATCTCAAACTATTATCAACATCCTGCTCATACATAGTGAATAGAAAGCAGGTGTCATGTAGTTACATCTATTATGAACGTTGTTTACTTTGAATGAATACTTGTTGCACAGGAGGAGAGAAGCTAAAAATGGCAGTAGTGGGTATAATTGTAACAGATTCAATTATGATTATTACAACAGCAGCAAACCCAAGAAAAAGTGGGTGCAGTACCAAGAATGCAAGCAGTGGGCACATATCGCCTGTGTCACAAGACGTGGATGCTACATTTATTTGCCAGAACTGCGAGAGCGAGATGAGTGACAGTATGTAGGACTACATTATTGATAAGCTTTAATCCGAACCACTGAATCCTTAATATCTGTGTTTTTGTCATTAATGCTTCCTTTGCAATTTTTTTAAAAAATCTTTGTGAGAGACCATTTTTTCTGAACTTTCTGTTTTTGTATAGGTTTGTTACAACTTTCCCTATTTTGATATTACAACTATACCCGTGCATGGAGTAGGTTGTAACAATCAGCAAGCTTTATTTTTTGCTTTGTAGCTTTTGCTCGTTTTGATGGGATTGATATCCTATCAACTGCTATAGGTGAAAGGATGATTCTGTGCTTCTATGTAACTGACGAGTGGGTCTACTGAACAGTAATATTTTTTGCTTTATATATAATCACCGAGAAGGAACAGAGTAAAAAATTATAAATATGTTACAACTATACCCACCTTCTCTACAATATTCTATATTTCGAGGAATGTTCAAAAATATGACGTTAACTCTCTCAACAGATATACAGTATTCAAAAATAGCCAGAAAAATCTTATACCAATCCTTTATTTGAATCTGTATCAATTGCAAATTTATCCTATTTTAGTAAAATTATCTATATTTTAAATACAATCGATAAATATTTACGTTACTTAAGTTATTCAGTTTGCATTAAAAATATTACACAATGCCCAAAAATTAATACAAATCCAAACAATATTATTTTTTTATGCAGTTAATTTTCATAAATATTTTTGGGTAATATTAATAAAAATTAATTATTCACCCAATTATACAATAAAAAATTAATATAAACCCAAAAACTTTATTATTTGGATTTGTATTAATTTTTGGGCATTGTGTAATATTTTTAATTCAATATCGAAAATTTAGAAAATAAAGAAACATAAAAATATTGTTTATAAAAATTAAAATATCTACATAATATATGAGTCGAAATATCTAGCTTCAGTCTCTATTAAATGAGTTTTTATTGCTTTTTATTCTTTAAAAAAATAATAACAAATTTTCTCTTGTTAGAGATCATCAAAAGAAATCATTTTATGATACCAAGCAAGAATTGGTATATAGTTCTGATTAATTTTATTATTTACAGTCGAAATTTTATTATATAATTGTCATTAAAATATGTTACATGTAAATCTTTACATCGATCAATATTTTAAATAGATATGACTGTTATAATCATCTAGAAAATTTTTTGAAAAAATTAGACGACTATCTTTTATAAGCTTAATTGCGAATACCAATTTGAACGTACAAAGAAATAGAATTGGATTTTAGTGAAGTAATTCAATAACTTCAAAGCAGAAAATAAGATATAAAACAGAAATAAAATCGATAAAAATGAAATCATTGTTTTTATTTACAATATTTTATGATTGATGGTATTTTGTCTTTGGACATTCAATTCAATAGTGGAATATCAATATGAAAGCTATCATTAGAAATATAGTTAAAGTTATTTTTCTTATTTATATATATATTTATAATATAAACTCAAACATTTATGTATGATTGATTATCATAGAAACAAATAATATAAAGCTTTGTGATTATAGGATCTTTAAATAAGTTTTGAAGATATAAGTTTGATTATGCTGTATATATATTATATTTATGCAAAGTATTGTGCTTTTATAATTATACTGTATTATAAAAATTGCAGATTTCAACGAAAAAAACAGAAAAATCTTTTTTGTTCAACTGCTAGCTATTTTTTTCATGTAGTTATTCAAGTACAGGATGGTCACAATCGATATAATTACATATCTTTAAATAACTATTTAGGGAAGTTATCAGTACACTACAAAAATATATTTTTTTTTTGTATAAAATTATACCAGATGATAATTTAATTTCTATTAATATATTAATTTTAAACATCATCATTAATTCGAAAATCAGAATTTAGAAAATTATAAAAATAATGTTTACATTGTTAAGTTTTTAGAAATGCTCCTGATGAAATAACTTTAATTTATATTATTATTATTATTCAGTTTAATAATCTATAATTATAATTTTTTTTATTTTTTTATTTTAATAATATTTTTATATAGAAACTTTATGCAATATTTGTTATCCTTATAAATATTTATATTTAACAGTAGCACTAACCGTAATGATAAATCTTCAGTGCGCTGCAATTTATGAATTATCAATTTTGAACAAATTAATTTTGATTGGAAAATTAATGAAAATTTGTTATGATTAATGGAATCGAAAATTTATTGTTAAGCAGCTGTATAAATATTTATTATTAAGCTCATCTGAGTTAACGTGCAACGATAAAATTAATTTACATTTGTAAAGATAAGACTATTATATATGTTACTGTGAAAGACCGAAATTAGAGGATGTCAATATTCTCCGGTGAATGTCATCATACCAAATACGTCGATGAAAAACCGAATATTTGGTTATATTCTTATACGTTCGGACCATCGCCGGTGTATGTCGACAAGCACAGATAAGCTCTGGTGGGAGTCGAGACGAGAAGCCGAGAAGACAGACAGAGAGGCGACGAAAACGCTAAATCCTTTGCATGGCGAGCAAATTCCAAATATTGAAACCGAAGAACAGTTCGAAGAAATCGTTAATAAATTTTGAAGAAAATTTGAGCAGTAACCATACCGAAAACCATATTCCAAAGGAAAATATTGAAGAGGTGCATATATCACATCTTCATATCAAGCCTGACTGAACAACACGAATTTATTTCTATAAAAAGAACAGCAGCGACTGAGAATCTTTTACTGCAAGCAACGAAAATGTTACGAACTTCAAAAAGAAAATTTCCTCCAGCTCAAATTGATGATACCGTACGAATACAAGTCTCTGATGTCAACCGTGATCGTACTGATGCCCGAAATGTGTTGGAGGTTGTTGTTGGAATAGAAGACTCCGACTTTTATAAATTAGCAAACAAAAATGGTACCCTCAAGCAGCTTTATATCCGTAATCAGTTCGTAATTTGTAAAGACTCAACACACTCAAAAAATTCTTTCCATAGATGAGATTTCTTCTCAAAAAATGTCGCTGAGAGAAGCAGCTGTAATTAATTCGAGAAGTGGAGGGAAAGGCTATACAAGCTGTAATTGCAAAAAAGAAGTGTTCCACGACTAAATGCAATTGTAAAAGCAAGGGACTCTTGTGCAATTCAAAGTATCATAACAGTTTAAGTTGTTGCAATAAATAAAATTGTATAACGTTAATCACATAATTAAGTAAGTTTATTATTAGTATTATTTTCTTTTCTCATTCAGAATGTACTGTTCGTTTTAGGTTCAACAATTTATTTGCATGTGCTCTTACTTAAGCTTTCTCTTATTTTGACATATATAATATTATGTTTTAATAATAAAGTATGATTTAAAAAGTTTCATTTTTGTCTCAACGTAACAAATATATTTATATTCAGCTTCACCATTAGAGCATGTTGAATGTCGACATTTGCCGGTGTAAGTGAGAAATAATGATATTTAGCAAATATTTTCGGACATACACCAAGCGGCTATGCGAATGCTGACATTCACCGGAGAATATCGACATTTGCCAGATATCAGTCTTTCACAGTAGCATATATAATAAAAATTTTAAATCAATTTGGGGGTCTACAAATCTTCCTAAAAAAAATGTACCCGATAATTTATATAGCAAAACGTTGAAAATTTGAATATTTATCTCTAGACTATGTGAATATAAGTTTTTAAATATATTTAAAAGTAATTCAAGTTGGCACCTTTTCTTAAAAAACTATTTTAAAGAAGCAGTTTTTCATGATTTAAGTTTTCCCTTCATTATTTAAGTAGTGCTGTTGTACTTTTTTTTAAGTCAAGTGTTGACTGTTTAGATAATGCAACGAGTCCATTTTTCAAAATCGCACAGCAGCAATAAATATTACTTAAAACAAAATCAATGTAAGCACTTGTTAGCTCGTTTTAGTATGATTAACGAAATGAAAATTGCGTTAGAGAATGGCATAATTATAGATTAGTAATTCGACAAGATCGTCAATCAATCACTTCTGTTTTTATTCCAGTTAATTTAGAATTATTAGGAACATAAAATTCCCTAATGTAATAAATGTTTCCAGACGCAAATGATCAAATAAAGGTGACTGATCCATTTGCCTGAATTAGCAATGAAGCAAAAATAATTTTCCTTGTCATGTTAAACGAAAAATCGTTACTTTATTAATAATATAAAACAGTTTAAATTATTGTTAGAATTATCTGCAAAGATCACTTCATAACAGATTTTCAAATTTTCCAATGAAATGTTTATTAAGAAACAAGATCTGCACTAAATTTATATTTAATTTTTAAATTTTTAATAAAAATACAAGTTAAATACACATCAAATTTAATTTAATATCAAATATTGTATCTACAGTACCATGCCAAATTATAGGATCCATTGTCTGAAATCATAGTTTTGATATAATTCTCTCTTTTATTCTGAATATTGTGTAATAAAATGGATAATTTTCAACTATTTTCTTATTCTCTAATATATTGGCAATATCTGCAATAAATATTTATATCTGTGATGTCAACAATTAAAGCAATT
>WUQG02000005.1:59464-71928 GCA_011317285.2 Androctonus mauritanicus | reverse complement strand
CTCAAGACTTTCTGCATTTACATGGCATGTTGTTTAATATTCGACTACATTTATCAAATTACTTTTATTGGAGCATCCCTAGTCATTTTTGGAAGAGTTGAAGAACGTCGTTTACATTCAGTTGTATTCACACCTCTTAAACAAATGTCATCTTTCGGTAAGTAATAAAATTAATTTTTTTAAATTTAAATTTGTTTAATATAATTCGGTCATATATTGTTAGTATAAAAAATGTATAAACTTTAAAATATAATTAAAACCGTATGGAAGTACTACATTTCAAAAAATTTAAAAATAATTTATAGGCCTATACGGTTTAAAAAATTGAAACTATTTTAAATAATATGATTTAAATGAAAACATCTGCATTGTTTTGCGTTTGTGTTTGTTCATATTTAAATAACATGAAAATATAGATTTATTGAAAAGAAATTAACGAACACATTTGGGTTTATATAGAGTTATTTAAATTATACTTTTGATAATAGCACATGCGAAATGTCTGTTGATGCTTTGAGAGTAAATATAGTTTCATATCCATTAAAATTTATTTTGCTACACCTGTATTTTATTCATAACTTTTTAAAAGATCTATGACTATGTAACGAAAAAATCTAAAAAAAATTATATTTAAATGTTCAGCATGCTTTTGAAGATTGATGATTATTTATGAAATTATTTTCATTACTTTAATAACTCTTTATGAATTCGAAATAAACCAAATTGATAAATATCTGATCAGGATACCAATTTTTCCAATATCAATACCCATCAGATAAATATATAAAACTATATATAGTATATGTACATATTCCGGAATATAAATTTATGAACATTTCTGAATCAAGTTTTGCTTGTACTGTTCAGCCTACAGTAATAAACAATATAATGATTGTAGCTGTTTCCCCAGCACAAAATAGGCATTTTAAAAAATATTTCTTCTATCGTTTTGTATTCGTTTTCTTTTTAAAAATTTTCCTTTTGGTTGAAATATTTTAATAAATTCGCATTTTAAAGTGACGATAGGTGATACACTAATCCCCATAAATTGGAATAGGTTTATAATAATTACTGAAACATTTTTTGTTAAACTGTATTGAAAAATTTAGTTTAGTGCTGAGAAATTCCTTGCGAAATTCAAAGTTTAAAATGTGATGCTGGAAAATGATTGTGATATGTCACTGTGAAAACCAAAATTAGAGAATGTCGATATTCTCCGGTGAATGTCGACACATACCAAATAAATCGTGGAAGATTTAGTTATATTTTTTTACATTTGGACCATCGCTGGTGTATGTAGACAAATACATTTAATCTCTGGTGAGGGTCGAAACGAGAAGCCCAGAAGATAGACAGAAAGGGACAAAAACGCCAAATCCTTCAGTTTTGCCGCGATTGAAGTCACGTAAACATTTATTTGTTAGACTCTCAAATACACTGCTGTTTCTCAGTCTTATGGAAGGTTTGCTAGTATGTGCAACGTTTGCTTAATATTTATATTTTTTTTATCCGACACTCTAATTTATATTGAATGGCTACTGCAGTGAATCTGATCTGTTTTTTAAAAAGTTACGTGCATCAGATGCAAGTACACGAGTAGACAATTGTTTTTATTTTTCTCAAGAAAAGTACTCTAAAATAATTTCTGAAGTGATTTTTGCTAAAACTAAGTGCAGTACACCTTTCGATTACAGATGATTAAAACGTTTTGACATTTTAGAAAATAATGATGAAGAGAAGTTAGTTGCGCCATTAAAACCAGAAGAAACGAATATATAGTATTATGTTACTAATAATGAATTGTTCAGTATACTATCCGAAACTCACATCAGAATGAGGCCATCGAGGAAGAACACGAATTCTTAAAGAATTGCAAGTTAAATACAAAAATATTACACATGAAGTTGTAATGTTGTATTTAAATTTATGTAAACGATGTCAAATGAAACATAGTGCACCTAAAAGGTATTGTTTTGAAACCAATAGTCAGTTTGAAGTTAAACTCAAGATGTCTAGTGGATCTGATAGATCTGCAGTCATATAGAGATGGCTGCAGATCTATCAGATGCATGTCATATAAGTTCATTATGGTGTATCAAGACCATTTAATGAAGTGTATGCAGTTACGATCTTTGAAAAGAAGACAATTTAAAAGTAGCGTTTCACCTTCTACAAATATTTTTAATATTTGTTGCCCCAGCTATATTGCATTCAGATAATGATAGGGAATTCAGTAATCGACACATATCCGAACTATACGCTATGTGGAAAGATGTTAAGATAGTTCACGGAAAGCCTCGTCATAGTCGAAACAAGGCTCAGTTGAAAGAGCCAATCAGAATATACAGAATATGTTAACTGCATGGATGAACGATAACGATACAAATAAATGGTAAGATGGTTTGCCCTTTGTTCAATTTGCCAAGAACGAAACATACTACGAAGGATTACACCAAAGTCCTTATAAAGCCCTACTTGGAATTAAACAGAAAAGAAGCATAGCATCGTCATATTTGTTTGGCGAGCAAATTGCAAATATTGAAACTGAAAAACAGTTCGAAGAAATTGTTAAAACTTTCGAAGAAAATTTGAGCAGTGACCATACCGAAAACCATATTCAAAACGAAAACGTTGAAGAGAAGCTGCAACGTCTTCATATCAAGCCCTGACTGAATAACACGATATTATTTCTATAAAAAGAGCTGCCGCGAAAGAGAATCTTCTACTGCAAGCAACGAAAACGTTACGAATCACAAAAAGAAAATTTCCTCCTGCTCAAATTGGCGATACCGTACTCCCCTGATGCTGACCGTGGTCGTACAAATGCCCGAAATATGTTGGCGATTGTTGTTGGAATAGAAGACTCTGACATTTATAAATTAGCAAACAAAAATGATATTCTCAAGCAGCTTTATACCTGTAATCAGTTTCGTAATTTGCAAAGAAAAGTTACTTTCCATAGATGAGATTGCTTCTCAAGAAATGTCGCTAACGGAAGCAGCTGAACTAATTTCAGAAGTGGACGGCAAGTCTATGTACACGCTGTAATTCAAAAAGAAGTTTTCAATGATTAAATGCAGTTGTAAAAGGAAATGACTCTTGTTCAATTCAAAGTGTCATAACAGTTTAAGTTCTTGCACTAAGTAAGATTGTGTGACATTAATCAAATAATTAAGTAAGTTTATTATTGGTACTTTTTTTTCATTTAAGATATACTGTTCGTTTTAAGTTCAACAGTTTATTTGCATGTAGTGTTATTTAAGCTTTTTCCTATTTTGACATATATCATATGCTTTAATAATAAAGTATGATTTAAAAAGTTGCGTTTTTGTATTAATGAAACAAAAATATTTTTATTCAACATTCACCATCAGTGTATGCTAAATGTCGACGTTTGTCGGTGTAAGTCAGAAATAATGATATTTAACAAATATTTCAGTCTTTCACCAACGTATTTCGTATGTATCGACATTAACCGGATAACATCAGCATTTGAAAAATATCGGTCTTTCACAGTAACATATATATGCTAGAAATGTCTATATAAATGTTAAAAGGTTTTTTTTAGAAAGAATTGTGTCAAATCGTTTTTTCTTACAAAATTTTCTTCATAACCTACATTTGGGTTAGTCAACTTTTCATTTTACCTAATTAAGTTTGCCACAAACTATCATACACGAGATCGGACCTGTTAGAGCATTTTGATGCGAAGTGATTTTTACAAATGAGTTTGTAATTACAATATATAGGCGGAGTTTCTTAAATGAAGATCGAAGTTTAAAATAGGGCTGTACCCTGTATAAAACTACTATTTGGATATATAAATACCTGATATAATTGTTATTAGTATCATGTCTCCAGATCATTTACTTACTATTGAATAGTTCCATATTCGGAAATGTCCATCATTTTACCGACCTGTCAAGGGGAATATTTTCATTCTGTACCAATTTTTATGACTTGCTGAAGGATTATGGAATAGCAGCAGAGAACCATGTGAATGATGCATCCAATAGTTATTTGAACGAAATAAAATATTTTGTTAACCATATCCAATTTATCACAGTGGAATTCCTAAAGGAATTTTTGTAGTAAGAAAACATTAAAATCTAAGATAAACCTATCTGTTTTTATGTAATAAATATGATAAGTATAGGAAGTAGCTGATATTATTTATCGAAACTGATTTAATCTGGAATCAAATAGGGGGATTTATAATTTTTTCATCCACATTCAAAATATTCCAGTTAACTTTTAGTTTACAACAAAATTCATTACAAACCCTACACATGTTTGTCAGTATAAGCCTAGAGAC
This sequence comes from Androctonus mauritanicus, assembly GCA_011317285.2. Lineage (NCBI taxonomy): Eukaryota > Metazoa > Arthropoda > Arachnida > Scorpiones > Buthidae > Androctonus > Androctonus mauritanicus. The sequence continues at coordinate 67,613 of WUQG02000005.1, read as the reverse complement.
ATTATTCCTCCTAAAACTCTGAAGCAATAAATTTATGCGAATCTAGCTAACTCATTCAGTTATACTTCGTGAGTCATTCTTTCAGAGTATACACAGTGTAAAATTAAATTGGGCATCAATATAACATAGGCACAACTAAGATCTGATGAAATGTTGACCCATTCTTCTTGGAGAATCGTCTTCAATTGGTCTTTAATTCGAGGCTGTCATTTTCCCCTCTCTTTCTTGAGTATACGCCACAGGACCCCGATTGGGTTCAGATCGGGAGAATTTAGAATCCTTTTCAGAACTTAGATACCATTAAGACGAAGCTAAGTAGTAGTGGAGGTGCAGAATAAAGCTTCTCGAGATCTTGCTGGAAGATCTAATCTACCGGTGGAGGAAAATGAGAAATAGAAGGAAAGAAATGATCTAATTATTCCTGGTAGCATCCTGCATCGATACGTCCATTACATAGAACCTAATAACCTACTTCAGAATTGCCAAAATACCCCTACATTTGCACAGTCTTGAAAACTTCACCTCTTGCTTCACACAGATCTGAAGAAGTCGTTCATTTGGCTTGCAGATGATTCTCCGTCCTACGTTGGAAAGAGAGACTCGCACTCTTTATCAGGAATATTTAAATTTAAAATAAAGATAAAAACGAGCTATGTTTGCAAATCCATAAAAATAAATATCAATTATTACATTCAGTTTAACTGATGTCGTATTTATGATTGTATTAAATGATCTGTGCTTTCTATGAAATTCATTGAATAATTTTTCCCCTGTCACTTATTTCTCATCCAGGGCAAAATACAGTTCGATATCCCTATAGTACGAATGCAGATTTTCCTGAAATCGTTACACCATGATATACGATTTAAGGGAAATCTGCAATTCGAACTATTGGGATTTCGTAGTAATTTGAACGGAAGCGGTTTTTATCAAACTTAATAAACGTTCTTACAATATTGTGGATCTTAAAATAAATTTTGAATATTTTGGGATTCTTTACTACAGAAAATAATGAAATTAATATGGTTTAGTAACTATGCAAAGTCATTGAAGTGTTTGGAAACCAACCATTTAAATTATTTTCATAAATAATATTTAAAGCATCAATTGCTGGCATTTCCTTTTTTATGAAATATTACAAAATTTTCAATTCGTCAAAAAGAGCGATGCTTTCAATACCACATTCGTTTGAATGTGAATCATCTCTCAGTTTTGTATTTCTAGTATATTCATTATTTATGTCGAAGTGTAATATATAAAAGTATTTTTATAGCAGAGACATTAGGATGTATCGCAGAGGTATGAGTTAATTCGAAAGGATAGAAGTCCACGGTCCTCGCATGCGATAAAAGGAGTGTCCTATCGCTGCTTTTCATATCTTTTTCAGTTGTACCGTTGACAGATAAAAAATCATAAAGGGTTGTGTTTTCGAGACGACATGATTCAACTCAGAATATTAAAATTCGCCTCAGTGGTTTAATATGACAGAGGATGTTTATTAGAGATAACAGAGGACGGAATAGTAGCAATTTATAAAATTAGAGAGAATTTTCAATAAGAATAAATTAATAGTTTTATTGGAATTCAAAAAACACAAAAATATTATAGAAATAACTTCGTTATTTTATTCTTGTTTAAATATAAAACAATAGATATAATGAAATATTTTAATATTTTTTTTTCAGGTAGAAAATCAATATTCAGGAAAATATTTTGTTATGTGAAGCCAGAGCATACAAATGAACATGAAAAAAGATCATCGTTTTCCATTAAGAATTTCTGGATGAAGTTCAGCAAATGGATGACAAAAGCTAATATAAAAATATTTATTATATTACTCTATTTTAGCTATTTAAGTATATCAATATGGGGATTAACTAAATATTTTCTGGATGCTAGATTAAATATTGCTATGATTAAAGGAAGCTACAGAGATAATTATTATAAACTTCAAAAGAATTATTATCATCGTTATCAATACAGGTTACAACTATTTATCGATCAGAAACTTGATTATTCTGATCCTCGAGTTCAAATGGAAATCGAAAAAATGATTCAGTATTTAGAATCTGATCCTCTTATTGCACAATCTGACTTAACAGAATGGTGGTTGAGAAGTTATCTAAAGTTTCTTTCGCATGAAAGAAATGCTCTTATTCATTCAGAATTTAATCTAACTGACCCATTCGATTTCTTTTATGTCTTTCGTCGCATTTTCCTAAAAATTCCACTTGCCAAACAATTTAGACATGACATTGTTTTCGATGAAAATTACACGAGCATTGTTTCCTGTCGTTTCTTTTTACAAACAAATATCACTCTAGACGATAATCATTTTTACAACCAACTAACCAGTTTTAAGAAGAGACTGGATGCAGTTCCATATTCAATTATTCCATACCATCCTCTCTTTTATTATTTCGACATAATTGACTTGATTCCAAAATTATGTCAACAAACATTTTCAATAGTTATTGTAATTGTTTTTATTATTTCCGCCATTTTATTGCCGAGCGTTCTCACTATCGTTTGCATACTATTCAGTATAATTTCAGTTTTTACCGGAATCGTGGGTTTCATGTTTCTTTGGGGCATCGGCCTAAATGCCTATTCTATTATTGTTTTTGTTATGGTAATTGGAATTTGCGTAGATTATGCTGCTCACATTTCTTGCGCTTATTATTCATCCGAAGAAACTGATCCAAATCAGCGATTATTTAACGCTGTGTTTTTGACAGCCATGCCCATTGTACAAGGTGCTTCAACAACCGTTTTAGCATTTGTTGTATGTGTGTTGGTTCCTTCTAATGATTTGATTACATCTATAAAGATTATTTTTTTAGCATGTTTCATAGCTGCCATTCATAGTATAATTTTCCTTCCTGTATTTATTTCTCTTTTTGATTCGTTTTGTCAGAGACATTTCATTTGCCAGAAAAATTCCCAAAACATCAATCTTGAATTATTTACAGAACAGATCGACACAGCAGGAAAAGGAGTAGAAAATACAGCAATGTAATATATCAATAATTAGTTTTATTGGAAGAGATAACAATGAAAAGTATTAATATAAATATAAAATATTGATATTAATTAAACGGTTAATCATTATTGTTATACATATTGAAAACTGAAAACATGTTATATATGTTATATGTGTATATGTATTATAAAATGTATGGAAGTAGTAATATATTTTATTTGATGTAAAGTGTTTAAATATACATTTCTATATAAAAATATGAGCCATTTGCTGTGCGTATTTCCGTTTTGTTTGGGATTTTCCTCAAACAAGATCTAACAGAACAGAAATTCAGCGGGGCAAGCATTAAAGTATCGTACGGATATATATATAAATGGCGATCGCAACGCAATAGCGGGGTACTAGTACCAAGTCCGTGTCAGTTCAATTACACCACCGTTCTGACGGTTATGATAAATGTCTACTACCACTGTCATTCTCGCTTTCGGTCCTACATAAGCATGTTTGTAGAGGGAACGTTTTAGGGAATTCGTAATCAGTACTAACGACCGGTGAAATCTATATCTCGATCCGGCTGGGACAGTATGGTCGTAGGATAGAGCAGACTGCACACAGAGGCAAGATTTCATCAGTGGATATATATATGAAATCAAACCGGTTATAATAAGAGATAAGTATGCTTTAAACAGATAAATATTCGAACAAAAAGACCAGGAAAGAACTTATTCTAATGAAGGTTCTAGTCAATAACTGAAAAGAGAAAAATATATACACTAGCGAAATACGATAGAAGAACATTTAATCTAATGCGGAAAAGATAAATAAATAAATAACCGATTACAATTATTAATAAAAATAATAATCAAACGATTTCTTCTTTTAAATTAGATAAAAACTGTATATTATAAACAACCGACAGCGTTAACAGAAGAGTTAAGCCAATAGAGATTTGTTAAATAAATAAATAAGCGAATGAAATTTTTAATAATCAAACGAAGAATGTTGTTTATTTAATAATCGAGTTATATATTATAAACAAACCAACGGTGATAATATAGAAACCGTCTAATAGTGAAATGGTAAATAAATCGATAAGCAAAAACCAGTATTAATAATCAAACGAAGCTTCCTTTCCATTGTATTACAGATAAAGGTTATGTATTATATATGAGGGATAGTCACGCGTCTTTCACTAAGAACCTTTCAGAAGAATCTCAAATTGTTGAGAGACGCGATTAGTTTCTTTCTGGTTCAATGAGAACCATATCATTTTTTTTTTCAATAATGCTTTCAAATAGTTTTCAAAAATTGTGCAATATATTTCACATATATTTATTTCGTATAGATTGATATACATTTTACAATAAATAGACAAATTAGAAATATATTATTATTATTTTAATTAAGTAGGCATTTGCTTTATGTTAGTTAACTGTCCAAGTTCTTAATTTGGACAGATAACACGCAGTCAAATGGTAATATATTCGACCTTTTCTTCTTTCGGAAAGTAAATCATTTCCAGAATGATTTTATTGTGTTATTAAAATTTCGATCATATAAATAAACTTCGAATGAACCTTTTTATTATTTTTTATAGGATAAATATACCTAAAATACCTAAAGAAATACCTAAAGGGTTCATTTAAAGTTCATTTTCTTTAATCATTGCTATCACTCTATTTGAATATCAATCTAAGAGACTTTTTATTCATACATCTCTAGAAGGCAGAAGAAAATCAATTATAGGAGTTTTCTTACGGATAAGAAAAGGTCATCTATCAAGAATTCCAAGACACTAACCGGCAGACAGCGTGGCTCCGATCGTGAATTCTTGAGTGTTGATATTAAAATTAGAAAAGAATAAAGAAATAGCTCAACTTTACATTCGACACTTTACTCTTCATTCCTGGATATCGGGAGAACTTACACAAAATAAAGCGAAATGTAAACTCTGAAAGTGTTCAATTATCTGGTGACCTTAGAATCTCTCACTTGTATTCACATAGGCTATAATCCATATATTTATTAAAGACAATTTTTTTAATTTTTTTATTAAAATATCCTTTAACTTTATTTAAAATGAGAAAAAAGGGAAATGTATTCCCTTTTTTCCTCATTTCTCCCTTTAACTTATTTAAAGGTAAACTTTTCGAAAAGAAAATTTTGTTAAAACAAAAGATTTAAGCAAAATTTTCTTATTTATTAATTACATGATAAAAACTTATATACATAATAAGCTATCCAAACTGAAATTATAATTTATGATCTTAATAAAAATTTGATTTAGACTAAATAAAACATAATTGTCTGTAACAAATTCCTTATCATAATTATAAATAATAATGAAAATTATATTATTTCTGAATAAAATAAAATTATCGATCGAAATCTCTATATTGTTTTATTTACCAACAATATTTTGTAGTGATTTTCTGTTTTCTTTTCCGACAGATGGCAGCATAGTCAGTATTATTTTAGAAATTACACAATTGCTGAAGTAAGTCAAAATAAATTGGAAGTTCAGAATGGAGATTATCGAATTCTACACTCTACAGTATTTTGTTGACGCATATATTTATTATTGCTTAAAGATATACATTTTGTACATATTGAATGTATACGAATTTCATTTTATCATTAAGATGTCATATCATTTTATCTATATATGATTACTACATATTAAATAGCGTAGGCTTATCTCTTCATTAGACAGAAATGTTGTTATGCCTTTTAGCTATATTTTATTCATTTTAGCATTCGATTGATGTTCTCTTCACTCACTTTATCATTGCTGATCTGCTAGATTCTCTCGCAAATATTTCAACGGCGTATATCCCGTGATATCCAATACAGTATATTCAATTTTCAGTAGAACTTTTCCTTTTATTTCGCGTGCTTTATGCATCTATAACATCTTTGAAACTCATTCACCCTTGTTTTTTATCCCATTTAGATTTTTATTTTAGCCGATTATTAAGACTTAAATAATGCTAAAGTTGATGCGGCCCGTAGAGGTCTTCTTACAGTATTATATATATATATATACTAAAAAATTTTGAAACAATTTCTCAAAAGTACAGATTTTAAATGGCTTCACAAATAATAATAAAATTACAAAATAAATATTAGAAGATAAAATAATAAACAATGGTTGAAGAAATGAGAATTATGCTATAAGCGGAAATGACGTACGCGCAAGTCAGAAATCTTCGAAAATTTAATTGCTGTGAACTCTGTTAACAAGGTAAATGACTCGACTTTTTGTTATAATAATAAATTTCAGAATGTTTTTGGAAGAAATGGTTTTTTAGTTGCTCTTCGTTATATAAAAGATACTAGTGCTGGTACTGATATTCTTCCAGTGATATTTTATAAGAAGTTACCGTTAGAAATTATTGACTTATTAGTCTTTTTGTGTAATATTCGTGTTTCTTATCAGTTTGTTCCTCGTCAATGGTTATCATCATTCTTGATTCCAATACTAAAAGCTAAGAAAAACCCTTTTCTCTTTTCATCTTATAGATCAGTTGCTAATTCTTTGGCTTTTTAAAAAAATATTTGAAAGAATGATTCTTCGTGTGATGCCGTTTAATTTAAGAATAGATTATCCTCGAATCAACATTATGCCATGATGAATAGATCGTGCATCACAAACTTGATACAACCAAAAAAAAAAAAAGTTCTTGAGAATCGAGAAAACTTAAGAGATACTTATGTAGTTTACCTTGAGTTGAGTTCTGCTTTTGACTGTATAAATCATAATATTTTATTCGATAGACTTATTAATTTTTATCAAATAGATGAGATTTTTGTGAGTTTGATATATTTATATTTATCTATGAGAACTGCTCTTGTCAAGTTTAAGGATCGGTTATCTTCAAATATTCAATTACGTCGCGAGTTCTTCAGGGATCTCCTCTTAGTGCACTTCTTTTTATAGTCTATATCAGTGGTTCTCAAAGTGTGCGCTAGGGCGCATTGGTACGCCCTAGAAGATTTCCGAGTGCGCCCTATGATATTCCAAAAAATATGCTCCAGAGGTAAAATATAGTTATTTTATTATACCATTTAATTACAGAAATGATAAACGTTTGATTTCTCTCCAACGAAAATAAGCAATGATCTATAAAAATACTTGTACGTGCAAATCAGCGAACGCATTCTGCATTGATTTAGAGTTACCTGTTTCGATTTCATTCGTCCACGATTCATACTTCGACAATATCGAGTGGATTCTTTCTCAACGCGGATGATGCCAGCCATTTTTAGAGAAAAAGGCGGGAATGTCACGTGATTAGAAATGATATAGACGTCATTTTTTGACGTAGCTTTGTCTGTCACGTGATAACATATTTCTCAGACATTTGTATATAGTGCGCCTACAATTATTTGTAGGATTTTAAGTGCGTCCCGACTTCAAAAAGTTTGAGAACTACTGAACTAAGCTAACAAAATAATTTACTGCACGTCTCGGCAATTGTAAATTCCCTTAAACATAGTAGCGTAGCATATGCTTTTTTGCATATTTAAATTTTCTCTGAAATTAATGTAAACTTTATTTATATACAGATTGTTATCTGAAGATTTACGGAGATGAAATTAATATTCTATTTTTTGATCCTGGCAATGGTTGCTTGGTTCGAGGTAAGAATTTTTATCATCGCAATATAAAATTTTATAATAAATATGGATTAATTTTTTTTCTTTGTATTAAAAATAAAGGGAGTGAGATGCTGCACATCTCCCAGTGATTGTGGAGAAGGTGAATGTTGCCGCATAGGTATGTTAAATTTCCTATAATTTTTAATTTTACTAGTAAGCCTGTTGGAGCTACGCCAGCAATAGAATATGTTGTTGATAGTGAATGTTTTTAATATAATTTAATGATTTCAAAATTTAACCTAATTATTAAGTAAAATTTATTATTAACGAAGTTTTGTCTTATTAAGAAAATACTTTATAAAAATTAATTGTGGAATTTTCATGATAACTGGAAAGAGTAAATTAACTGAAGCACTTGCACATAATGCTGCAATATGTAACTGACAATGAGGAAATACTTTATTTAAAAAAAAAAAAATAATAACTCCAAAGATTAGCCTTGAATCATCATTGTGATTGTGATTTCATTGGAAACTATTTATTTTGTCATTAAATGGAAAATCA
>WUQG02000005.1:34321-59364 GCA_011317285.2 Androctonus mauritanicus | reverse complement strand
TATGCAACGGAATATCCGCAAGTTATCTACTCTTGATAAAAATCGCCATATTTACTGATGGTTGTTAGATGCGAATCTTTAACTTTATGCAACCGGGCCTATGCCTTCTACTTTACTTCTTCATATTATTAATACGAATACAACTTACAAACAGAAAATAATTTAATTACCGTTAGTTATTTACAAAAATGTTTTCTGTTTATTCAGCCGTCTTCAATTGTCTATTTTACACTTAAACTCTCCAGAAACTCAAGCCTTCTTAAGGCAAAAAGGTTTAATCATTTGAATGTGCTTTGTTTCTGAGGTATTAACAGCACTTTCAATACTCTTCTCTCGCAACATAATAGTTTGGATTTTTCATTTTTATATGAATCTTTCGTTGATTTAACAAATATATAATTTCCATCAAATATGAACTTTAAATTTTGATTATTAATTAATAGATAACACTGCGTTACTATTTTATAGATGGTGCCATATTAGTCTAAATTTAAATGCTGAATTATTAATTCCAATAAATGATGGCATTATGAAATGAATTAATAAATATTTATAAAATTGCAGTTTAATTCTAAAATATTACATTGGAAATAATCTGACTAATTTAGATTATGTGATTAATATTCTTCTAGATAGGTTGATTTAAAAATTTATATTTCTTTAGAGATATTTAAAATGCATTTAAGATATAATATATATAGCAGTTGTGGCCAAATTTTGTCATAATGAGCCACATAGAGAATCTCCAATACTTGAGGGCGCAATCAATTTCTTTCTGGTCAATGAGAGCTGCATCAGTTTCTTCGGGTAATCTTAACAATTGTTTCAAAAACTGTTTATTGTATATTTCACATGCATTTGTTTACTATAAAAACATATTACTTTTACAATAAATGAACAAATTACGAATAATTATATTATTTCTTTTAAATTAAATAAATGGTTTTTCATATCAGTTATTAACTTTTATGGTAGGGAGCCACATTGAAAGTATCAAAGAGATGAAATTTTGCCACCGTGGATATATAGTAATTAATGTTTTTCTTATCAGAATTACTTCTCTTATCAGAATGAGATGTCTTATCAAACAATTCTTTGATATAAAAATGTATATAGATGGGAAAATTTTTTATGTTGGTTTCCAAAATATAAAACAACAAAAGTAAATTATTAAAATTCAGTATATAATATGAAACAATAAAATCAATTGCTGAAATTTAGAAGTGGATATGATGATAAACAATTTAATATGAGTATTTAAAAATAATTATATCTTCTCAGGTATTGGTATGGATGACACATTCATCATGCTCTCTGCCTGGTTGAAAACAGACCTGAAAAATTCCATTGAAGACAGGATGTCTGAAACCTACAGAGAATCTGGAATGTCCATCACCATTACTTCTCTTACCAATATTGGTTCTTTCTCTGCGGGTTACTTTTTTTCTAATTTACCAGCAATACAGACTTTCTGCATTTACATGGCATGTTGTTTAATATTCGATTATATTTATCAAATTACTTTTATTGGTTCCTTTCTAGTCATTTTTGGAAGAGTTGAAGAACGTCGTTTACATTCAGTTGTATTCACACCTCTTAAACAATCGTCATCTTTCGGTAAGTAATAAAATTAATTTTTTAAAATTTAAATATGTTTAATATAATTCAGTCATATATTGTTAATATAAAAAATATATAAGTTTAAAATATAGTTAAGACCGTGGAAGAATTACATTTCAAAAAATTTAATAATATAATTTATATACGATTTAAAAAATTGAAATTATTTTCAAATGATTTGACTTAAATGAAAACATCTGCATTGCATTGCATTTGTGTTTATTCATATTTAAATAACATGAAAATATAGATATATTCAGAAGAAATTAACGAGCACATTTGGGCTTATATACAGATATTTAAATTATACTTTTGATAATAGCACATGCGAAACGTCTGTTGATGCCCTGATAGTAAATATAGTTTCATATTGTTAAAGTCTATTTTGCTACCCTCGTATTTTATTCATAACTTTTTAGAAAATCTATAACTATGTAACGAAAAATAGGAAAAAATTATATTTAAATGTTCAGCATGCTTTTGAATATTGGTGATTATTTATGAAAGTATTTTCATTACTGTAATAACTCTTTATGAATTCAATATCAACCAAATTGAAAAATATCTGATCAGGATACCAATTTTTCCAATATAAATACCCAACAGATAAATATATAAAACTATATACAGTATATGTGTATATATTCCGGTATATAAATTTATGAACATTTCTGAATCAAGTTTGCTTGTACTGTTCAGCATACAGTAATAAACAATATAATGATTATAGTTGCATTTCCCCAGCCCAAACTAGGCATTTTTAAAACATTTATTCTATCGTTTTGTATTCAATTTTGTTTTTAAAAAATTTTCTTTTTGGTTGAAATGTTTTAATAAATTCGCATTTTAAACTGACGAGAGGTGATACGCTAGTGCCCACACATGGAATAGCTTTATAATAATTACTGAAACATTTTTTTGTTGAATTGTATTGAAAAATTTCGTTTAGTGCTATGAAATTCCTTGAAAAATTCAAAGTTTAAAATGTGAGGCTGGTAAATGATTGTAATATATGTTACTCTGAAAACCGAAATTAGAGAATGTCAATATTCTCGGTGAATATCGACACATATCAAATACGTCGGTGGAAGACAAAATAATTAGTTATATTTTTTTAGATTCGGACTATCGCCGGTGTATGTAGACAAACACAGATAAGCTCTTGTGGGGGTCGAAACGAGAAGCCGAGAAGATAGACAGAAAGGAACAAAAACGCCAAATCCTTCAGTTCTGCGGCGATTGAGGTCACATAAACATCTATTTGTGAGACTCTCGAACACACTGCTGTTTGTCAGTCTTATGGAAGGTTTACTGGTATGTGCAACATTTGCTTTAATTTTTATTTTTTTATCCGATACTCTAATTTATATTGAATGGCTACTGCAGTGAACCTGATCTTTTTTTTGAAAAGTTACATGCATTAATTGCAAGTACATGAATAGACAATTGTTTTTATTTTTCTCAAGAAAAGTACTCTAAAATAACTTCTGAAGTGATTTCTGCTAAAACTGTGTGCAATACACCTTTGGATTACAGATGATTAAAACTTTTTGACATTTTGACATGTTGTATTTAAATTTATGTAAACAATGTCAAATGAAACATAGTGCACCTAAAAGGTATTGTTGTGAAACCAATGGTCATTTTGGAATTAAACTCAAGATATCTAGTCGATCTGATAGACCTGCAGTCACATAGGGATGGGGAATATAAGTTCATTATGGTAAAAAGACCATTTAATGAAGTTTGTCTAGTTACGATCTTTGAAAAGAAGACAATTTAAAAAGTAACCTTTCACCTTCTTCAAACATTTTTAATATTTGGTGCCCCCAGCTATATTGCATTCAGATAATGATAGGGAATTCAGTAATCGACTCATATCCGAACTATACGCTATGTGGAAAGATGTTATGATAGTTCACGGAAAGCCTCGTCATAGTCGAACACAAGGCTCTGTTGAAAGAGCCAATCAGAATATACAGAATATGTTAGCTGCATGGATGAACGATAACGATACAAATAAATGGCAAGATGGTTTGCCCTTTGTTCAATTTACCAAGAACACAACATACTATGAAGGAATACACCAAAGTCCTTATGAAGCCCTACTTGGAATTAAACCAAAAAGAAGCATAGCATCGTCATATTCGTTTGGCGAGCAAATCGCAAATATTGAAACCGAAGAACAGTTCGAAGAAATTGTTAAAACTTTTGAAGAAAATTTCAGCAGTGACCATATCGAAATACCATATTCCAAAGGAAAACATTGAAGAGCAGCTGCAACCTATCACTTCTTCATATCAAGCCCTGATTGAATAACACGAGTTTATTTCTATAAAAAGAGCGGCCGCGAAAGAGAATCTTCTACTGCAAGCAACGAAAATGTTACGAACCTCAAAAAGAAAATTTCCTCTTGCTCAAATTGGTGATACCGTACGAATACAAGTCCCTGATTTCGACTGTGGTCGTACAGATACCCGAAATGTGTTGGCGATTGTTGTTGAAATAGAAGACTCCGACTTTTATAAATTAGCAAACAAAAACCCTCAAGCAGCTTAAGCAGCTTTATACCCGTAATCAGTTGGTAATTTGTAAAAAAAAAGTTACTTTCCATAGATGAGATTTCTTCTCAAGAAATGTCGCTGAGAGAAGCAGCTGCAACTAATTCGAGAAGGGGAGGACAAGGCCATACACGCTGTAATTGCAAAAAGAAGTGTTCCACAACTAAATGCAGTTGTAAAAGCAAGGGACTCTTATGCAATTCAAAGTGTCATAACAGTTTAAGTTGTTGCAATAAATAAGATTGTATAACGTTAATCACATAATTAAGTAAGTTTATCATTAGTGTTATTTTCTTTTCTCATTTAGAATGTGTTGTTCGTTTTAGGTTCAACAGTTTATTTACATGTGCTGTTACTTACGCTTTCTCTTATTTTGAAATATATTATAATATGTTCTAATAATAAAGTATGATTTAAAAAGTTGCATTTTTGTTTTAACGTAACAAAAATATTTTTATTCAACATTCACCGGAGAATATCGACATTTGTCAGATATCGGTTTTTCACAGTAACATATATACATAATACGAATTAAATTAAAATTGAATATAAACAAAGTTAAATATAAAAATCGTTTAATGCATCAAATTCATATGATAAATATGGTGCTATGGTTACAAAAAAAAAAAAAAAACAATTATTATTATTATATGAAAAGCTTTCACAAAAAAGCTATCAAAAGTTACCTATAGAAGTTGCAGGCTTATGCGATTATATGTTTTTTTCATGTTTTGTTGCGACACTAACTTTAAAAGCAAAATTTTTGGTTACAGTGGGCCCAGAGAAATTGTTATTTTAAAGATAGTATCCTCGAGGATTTTGCTTTAAATTTTCACAATTTGGCATTTCAAAAAGTATTTCTTTAATAATTTATACCCAATAGTGATTAAACGATGAGGATTTAAAAAGGGCATATGCATATATCGTACAAATATTGTAACTAACAATATAAATAAATAATATAATTTATGGATTTTAGAGCCTTTTTATAAAAGAAACTGTATCCAAATCGGTTCAGAGAACTTCTGACATACTGGCTAATATTTTCCTATATTTTTTTTTATGTAATGCCTATTACATAGGCCTACGCATACTGTAAATCTCCCATGAGTCGCAGATAAACAGACTTTTAAATACCGTATAAAGTCATTAAAATATAATCTTGCATTTAAAATCCTTATTCAATTTTATGCAACCAATTAGAAAATCTCAAAAAATGATAATTTTTCGATCATATTATGTAAATTTTATCATATTCTCCATGATAAATACAAACAAGTTTATATCTATTTTATGTTGAAGATGATATTAACCTAAATTATGAAGTTTATTATATATTTAGTTCTGTCAAGTTTTTTTGTGTATAATGCTTCCCAGTTATAACGCGGGTTTGCGAGATAAAGATCTGACCCAGTGCTATAACCGACGGCTACAGGCTATATAGACTGGAGTATTCTAATGGTCTCAATACTTCTAATTTGACACTGTTGAGAGCGATAAACGTAGCTATGCATTTGGTATTTTTTAATAATCAAAAGAAAACTGATGTGAAATGATATGAATAACTAATAAGAAAGTGACATTACTTTGTTATTTACATCAAGAGTGACTATAAACACCGGAATTATATGAACAATTTAAAATATCGTAAATTTTGTCCAAAATTGATGAATTATGGTATAAAAATTTTAAAAATTTTCTTCAAAGATATTTTGAAATTTGAATTATCATCTGAATTATTATTATGAATTCAAATTCTTATTATTTTATCATAAATTGTAATAACTAAACATTACCCACTCATATAAATGAATGGAAATTTTGTGATTTAATCTTATGGTGTAATTGCATACATTGCAAAACCTAGCAAAAACGGTACCGATTTAAAGGGGGTTGAGATACGCAAAATATTCCTAATGAACCAGAGGTCAAAAGTCAAAGGTTAACGAAATATATACGCATCTAGATAGTATAGGTAGCAGAGCACGAAAACCGGACGCGTCGCGCTGCACACCATAGCGAGGCGAAGCACAGTGTCAAACCACACGCAGTGTGAAAGTGCCGATCGGTACCATTTTTTGGTGGATTTTGCAATATTTGTAACTGAACCAATCTTATAACCGTAACAGTATCACTGAAAAAACTCCTCCACCTGTGTCATTATCAAGTTACAACGCGTCACCTGCGGATTTTGTCATTTTAGAGGAACTACAATTTTGATTTAATTTTTTTTCTTTAATTCTTAAATTATTAATAACGACAAACATTTTAGCTGTCGTAGAAATCCAAGGATTAGACTTTTAAACGATATTCTATTTATGGGAATCGATACAGTGATTGGACTACAAACGGGATATCGACATAGCTACGTTTCGCTATTAATAGTAATATTAATTATTTGTGTATATGCTGATGATAGTTCCGGAAATATTGCTAGTTTTGGTTTTGTTATTTTTGAAAGATGGCGATGAGAAGTTATGAAAGCAGGAGACGCAATTATGTATTATATTTTTTTCAGAATCTCTATCAAAGAGAAGGAGAATAGGAAAAACTGGCAGTATAAACGACAGCGTTATATCCGGAGAGCACTGTATTTGTCATTAATTGAACCTAATTTATATATATGTATAAATAGCTTTTTACATATTTTTATACAATACATTATTATCTAATCAAAAACATCTGATATACAAAAACTAAACCAAGTATAATATAAAAAATTAGGATACTTGTTAATATTTAGATGCAGTGATTGGACTATTTTGATTGACAAATTTAACAAGTATCTTAATTTCTTAGTACTGTACTTGGCTTATTTTTTCATATATTAGATGTTTATTGAATATTATTTACTTTTTAAATAAAAATTATTTTTCTGAGCGAGATATTTTAATTATAATATGTTAATACATCACTAAATACCCTCTTTATTTGTAATCCAATTGAATTAAAATTTTTAGGCTACAATAAGATAACAAACATATATATATATATTAAATATGATCGAAATCGATTGAACGCTACAACCTGTAGAAGAGTTCATGATGAAAACACTTTCTGTTTCCATTATTTTTGCCCTATTGGCTGCATTTATCAGAAAATCTTAAACAACATAAATAACATTTCTAATTTGCAGATTTGTTTGAAATAAATTCAACGATATGAGCTATAGAGACATTTCCAAAGAAGAGAATCATCATCTTCTAAATCTTTTAATTTTAATCCGATTGGGTCAAAATTTTCGGAAGATTTTAATTGAGCTAGGCTATGCCTATATTTAAAATTTGGTCAAAAACGGTTAAACAGTGCGATATATAAAGATGTTTATGGAAAACAGACCCTTATTTCCCCCTTTATTTTGATCTGATTATGCTGAAATTTTCAGAGGACCTCAAGTAAAGAAGACCTGAAATTTTCAGAAGACCTGAAATTTTCAGAGGACCTCAAGTCTAAGAAATACCTACATTTTAAATTTTATTGATATCGATTGAACGTTGAGATCTATAAAAGTGTCTGCTGAGGAAGAGAAGAAACGGCGCTTTTTTGCAATTTTTAAACTTCTCTAGTTCTTTTATTAGTTAGATTTGAAACGACAAATTTGGCAATCGGTATCTTATTGAATATTTCTTCGAATATAGTTATCAGATTAATAATATTTAACTTAGGACGAAAGTTACAACGAGTTGAATTTTAGCCATAATGACTTAATGACAGTACATTAGTCATTGACAGTACTGTCAATGACTAGTAGTCACTGACTATTGACTTACTTGTTAGAGTCATTGCTGTACCTATTGATCTTATATATAATTTAATTATACCTAATCCAAATCTTTTTGCTATTTATCATTAATTGTAAAATATATTTTGACATAAATTTTTAAGATACTCTAGTTTTGTGTGAATTTTTTAAACACTAATATCTCGTTTAACGTTATTCAAATTTAAAATATTTTTTAATGTAAAAAATGGACGAAAATTTTTTTTTTCAAACCTTTGTATTATTTATGTAATTCTAAGTTATATATTACATGAATTTCATAACATGTAATAAATTGTATTTATTTTTCACCGATCCTATATTTTTGAAAGACGTATCCTGTTTGACGTTATGAAAATTTGGAACGCGTCTTTCACGTTAAGCGGGATATTACTGTATTCGATATCAAACAAGATAAATTTATTTTAATATTTATAATTTAAGATCTATTTTATAAATAGACTCTAACGTATTAAATGACTAAATAATACTAAGAATATTAGTTTTTAATGATTAATATACAAAATTAGATGAATATGACTTTACTAATTTATCACCTATAAAATAAGATTTAAAAAGTATTTGATAATTTTCGTAATTATATTATTAATCTAAAATATAAAATTAAAAAAAAACATATTTAATTAATCAATGATATATATAACAGCTATGCTAATAAGCATAGCTGTTATATATATCATTGATTAATTTACAGATATAATATGTTTTTACAAAATTCATATATGATAGACCCATTATAATATAATATTTATGCTATCTGAATATAATAAATTAGTTCTATATATTGAGACAGAAGTAAGATTCCAAAATACCGAGAATACAAGAGTAGCACCGATCGAAAGATGACGATAAGTTGAATAAACTTCCTAGAAGAACTATAATCTGTTTGGTGCAAGAGACGAGAAAATAGACGATAAAATTAAGTACTTTCCAGCACGTAGTACTTAAACGAGTGTGCATCGCATTTTGAAAAGTTTTCTTTAAAGCCGAAATAGTTTTTGGAATGAATTTTTTAGTACAACGGGATCGAAGATTCACATTTTAATCATCAATTGGTGAAGGGCGAATCTTTAATTATGTTATGTGTATCTCGAAAACTACAGCAGATAGAAATATAGTTTAACTATTTCTGCGATATATTAGAGAATGAAAGATACCATATTTACATTTTTCTTTTTGCAAGCGACAATTGTAATTTATGCTATCCCCGTCGTGCGATGCATTCAGCTATCGAATGAGAATAGCCACAAACTTCAAGATGGAGTGCACATCAATTCAGGTAGTACATGCGGAAAAGTACTTTTATTCCATTGTCCATATTTTCATCCCGTACACCAGATGGGATATCATTTGCTTAGAAAACTTATTTTGATTACTACATTTTTCGATTGGTTTTAGCTATTCTAAACTTGTATCCAGATAGATCATAGATTTGTAGGAATAATTCAATTTTAAAATTATTAAAATTTAATTAAATTAGGAAAGATATCAGAAGAAACATTCTGTAATTAAAATAATTTTGGAAGAATAATTTTTCTATCTTCTAGAAATTTTAGCTTTATATTGTGAAGAAATTATGATAAATATACGAGATAATATACTTTTAGTAAAGCCCTTTAATATTAAATTCTTTAATGACTAATTATTATAATTAGTCATTAAAGAATTTAATTTGAAAGGAAATTTATGTAAATCGAAAGATATCCAAATACCTATAACCTATATTTTAAATGTTAAAAAAATATGTTAAAAAGTATGTTCACAATAACTTCAAATACAATATATTTGAAGTTATTGTGAACATACTATCTGATGATTTTTCTTCAACAATAATTTTTGATAAAATGTAATTTTATATTTTCCACATAAACATTTTACATCTTCCAAATGCAGTACAGCAATTTTAAATTGCTGTACTGCATTTGGAAGATGCAGTACAGCATTTCATTGCATTTAAAAATATCATTTGCATTCGAAATGATATTTTTAAATTGCCAATTTAAAAATATCATTTTCGAATATTTATTTTCAAATGATTCGATTGGAAAACGAAAAATAAATAAATAATTATTTACTGCCTTTTTTTAATCAGTAAAATCAGAAATTCACTTTGATAAAAATATTTAAAAAAATAAGCATATAAATAGTTATTTAAAGCATATTTATTTCATTCATTCTTATTTATATGCATAGAAAAAAAAATTGATCTAATTATTAGGTTAATTACATTACTTTAAGTATTAAACATACAAAACATAAAACATTTAAATTTCTATTTTATAGTTCATATTAGTGAATATATAAAAACATTACGAATTATCTATTTGTTATAAAATCCTAATGCAGTATTTCTACTTTTATAGCATTATTATATACCCAGGAATCAGGATTTTCTTTATTTCCAATTATATACTTTTTTAACAGCATAATATATTATATGTAACATCCATTTGTTTGGTAATAAAATCTCTTTACTGGAGTTGCTTGTCACAAAACAGTTATCTGAATTTTACAATACTTTTAATGTACATTACTGCTACTTTCTGGTTGAATACGCGTTAAAAGATTTTTTAAATATTTAATATAAACAATATATTATATTATAGTTTTTGACGGCTATAGTATTTTTAAATAATATAATGAAGTATTTGACTAATATATTAAATTATAATTTCATTAATATTCAAGTTGTTTTGAGTGTTTTCCCTATATTCCAGAAATAATATTTTAATATAGAAAATGGTTGTAATATCGTTTAATTAAATATTAATAAAAAATCATAAGAAATTATTATAACAACAACAAGAATAGTGGAAACAAAAAGCATTTATATTAATCTTATAGCTGAGAGAGATCATTTTATTGGTGATAAATATGGATATCTAAATCAATGGCATAAAAAACGTTTTAAATCATGTCATATGACATCCTCTTTTCATGATACAATTTATAGCAACATTGCAAAATACAATCTAAATTGGTAAAATTTCACTTATAATTTAAATGAAAAAAATATTTTTCTTCATATGAGTTTTTAGAATAAGCACAACAATTCTTTCTTCTTCTTGCAATAACACCATAAAACCATAATTAAGGCACGATCTTTCTTTTAAGAAAGATATTTTATGCCTTTAAAAATAACTCTTAATAACTTTAAATTAAAGAAATATGTTTGATGGACCGAATCTCCAACAATGGCTTTTTTATTGAAATATATATTTACTAACTTTTTAAGTTTAGTATTTTTGCAAGACAAAAAATAATAGTAAAAGTAAAAATAAAAGAAAAGGAAACTTTAAGAAGATTTAAATAAACATTGTGGTTTTTTAACATTTGCCATAAGGGAATGTGTCATAGGCACCGAAGTAATATACAGGTATCTAGAAGTAATAAAGAGCATCTAAGGCTACGAATTTGAGATCACTGATTTAAAAAAAATGACTACCATTCTTTCCAATCTATTTTTTCATATATTCATTTCAATTCAGTTCATATCATATCTTTTATACAATGTCTGCAACAAATTTTTTGTATGCTTTGATTAAATAAATTCGAAATATTTGTTTTTAGCATTGTCATAAGAGAATGTTAAAAACAGATGTCATAGGCCCGAAGATATAATAAAGTAATATACAGGTACTCTCAAAAATAAAATTTTTATTAAAAAAATTTATGTTTCTTTGAAAAAACATTATTTCAGTTATTTCATAAAAATGTAATTTTTTTAAAGATAATAGTTACTTAATTTTTAAAGAAAATTAATTGATTTGAGAAATTATTTTTTAATTGACTTAATTTCTATCTTGAAATTTATGAAATATTGTTCGATTTTTTTTTTTCCGTATAAATTTGCGTTGCTATAATAATGCATTTTAACTTTCTTATAAAACAGCTTTAAAAACATACTAGTATTCATCTAAACCTGCGGTATCAAACTTATTCTGTTCGAAGGCCATTTTAAATGTTTTGGATAGTTGGGGCCATATTTAAAGAAAAAGACGGATTCTTTCAGGAAAAGCGGAATTTTTATATAAGATAAATAGTTTGAAGAGGTTAATTGCGCTAATTATTTACATTTTAATTTCCTTTAAATGATATACTCAATTCATATTAAAAATTATAAAATATTTTATAAATGATGATAAAATTTTTTCAATAATTAAGTTCCACTTCAAACTTATAAAAGTTACTATGTTTCATTGAATTTTGGTATAATTTATAAATAAAAAACTTTAAAGTGATTTTCGAATATGTCATGAAAAATGATGGTAATTTTTTTAAATATTTTTCATATACTTTCGCTATTATAATAAATGTGTCGCGGGCCATAATAAAGAACATATCTGGCAGCGAATTTAAGAACATTTGTCTAAACAAATACATATCGTTCTTTCAAATAAATTTTTTTATATATTTATTTCAATTCAGTTCATATCATGTTTTATACTATGTAACAAATTTTATGTATGCTTTGGTAAAATAAATTCAAAACACAACTTATTTTAAAATTAATAAATTCTTGTTTATCACGTATAAGAAATTAAAATAATAATTTGTTCTATTTAGAAAATAAATCGTTTATCAGTATGGATAAAAAAAAAAGATGGAAAACTTTACCTTTTTTTTTATTTTATTAGCTACATGTTTTCAATTCAAAGTTACAATTCTGGCATGCGATAAGAAACAGTAACAGCGATAAGTAGGCAGTGATCCGCCACGATCACTGCTTACTTCATGCGTCATAAAATAGAATTATGTGTACAGAATTTGAAGTTTGCTGAATTTATATAAATATTATCGGTTCAAGTTGCTATATCATTTATGTTTTATTTTTCATCCTATTTACAAAATGACATGTTCTTTTTACAAGTAGTTTTTTGACACAAAAAACTACTTGTAAAAAGAAGCCTTGAGTCTAAATATTTCAACGTTCGTATTTACCATTCGGAGTAAGAAGAAGTATGAACCCTCGAGTCAGTATTTTGTCCTACTTTGTTTTTATTCTTGTGCATCTTACTATAGAAGACACCGTTAATCACATGCACATTTTTGACCAAATATATAATAAATATTAATTCTGAATTTAATTGTATTATTTTATATTTAATACAGGATATCCATAAAGTCCGGGTGCAATTTAAAAAATTTATAACTTTATTAGTATTGTGATAGAAAAAAATCTGTAAAGAGTATTAGAAAGCTTAATGTAGTTTTAAGTAAAATTATTTAGTAACTCTTCAAAACAATAATTTAACAATTTTTCGAAACTTTAAAAATACTTTTTTTTCAAATTACGTGCGGCCCATGGTTTCAACTGAAGGATAAGTAAACTGCTTCCTTTGGTTGGTTGAATTGAAATCTTCTGTTGCTGTACAAAGTTTAGAACTGAATACAGTAAAGAACCACCTCGAAGGAACTCTATTGCCAAATGGATGAAAAAATTCAAAGAGACAGGCTCAATCCATGATAAGCCACGGTATGGATTGAGCCTGTTTCTTAAAATACAATAAAACAATAAAAATTATAGATTTTCTTATTTCCAATACATTCTACATAATTTCTCTAACACAAATATTAATAAGGTTATAAATTTTTAAAATTGTACACGGACTTTATGGACACCCTGTATAATTATGAAAAATACAGCGTCACTTAAATTAGCTTTATAACATTAGACTTTATGTTTAATAAATCTTATTTTGTAATAATTTTTTCAAATGATTTTATTACAAAAAAAAAACAGGCAATTATATGGAGTTTTATTGAGCGGTGAAAACAAGAATTCACTTAATTAAAATAATTAAAAAGCAAATATATTAACAACGGTTAATACCTTGAAATAGTTATAAAAATAAATAAATTGTTATTCTATTTTTTTTTATTTTTTTTTTTTATAATATTCCTATTTTTATGAACACTTGCCAGAGTTATTTGTCATAAAAATTATAACAACAATTAATTTTTATAAGTGAATTTAATTTAACCGAATTTATTTAACTGTTTAAATAATTTTTTAAAATAATTCAACAGTTCAATTAATTAATACATGAAATATTTAAAAATAATAATAATAATAATAATAACAACTATCTATTTTAGTAAATGAAGCAAATATAAAAAGTTATTTTTTTAATATTTTTTTTGAATTCTGAATGTTTAGCCAGTTTCTATAGATTTGTTGTTATAAAAAGTTTCAAGATAAATTTAACAAAAATATACTACACGTTTTTCTTGAAAATTTGCTTCTCTAATATTTACGTTAATATATATAATTTAATTCTGTACTCTTTTGCAACTTCTTTAATAGATTTATTATTAATTTTATTCTTAGAACCACTTAGAATATG
This sequence comes from Androctonus mauritanicus, assembly GCA_011317285.2. NCBI lineage: Eukaryota > Metazoa > Arthropoda > Arachnida > Scorpiones > Buthidae > Androctonus > Androctonus mauritanicus. The sequence goes on along the minus strand of WUQG02000005.1, from coordinate 45,055 downwards.
ATTTGTAGTAAACTAGCATTTCTAGATTTTACTTTTAAAATATAATGGTATTTATTTATTTATACAGAAAAATAATATTAACAGAATTGTTTATTGAAATAATAACATTTTCGTAATGATAGTGTTTCATGATTTATTCTTTGTTACACGCTACTTTTTTTAATTTAATACTATATATATTCATAATCGACTTTTATAGTTTATAACTTATATGTGTAGATCATGAAATCCTCTTAGTTAACTCATAGTCTCTAAAGCTATAAATATTTTTTTAAGCTAAATATATGATATAGAAATAAAATTATGAAATTTCACTGTGCAAATACCTATTAATAATGAAACAAGCATAATTAAATCGTAAAGTTTATTTATAGAAAAGAAAAATAAAAAATCATCAGTAATCAATATCCTGGTTCGGAAAAAAAAAACGAACAATACAACAAGCTTATTAATCGAATCAAAATAATTTTTTATTGATGATGGGTTAATATCCGAATGTGCTTTAAAAAATTATTTTGATTCGATTAATAAGCTTGTTGTTGTGCATTAAAAAAATAACAAATTTAAAAATTACTATTTAAGTACAAAAGATTTTGAAGTAATCCACTCATTATTTTAGGGGCGAACTTATAAAATATAGTTCTACAAATTAAAAGTGGAAGACATTTGATTTGTGAAAATCGATTCATAATGAAATACTATACTGATATCCCATTTTTCTTACAATTATTGTAATTGAAAGCATGATGTCATATTTCAAAATATTTTCTATTATTAACTGCTTTTATAATCAAAATTATAATTTCAGTTAATAATAATTTTTCATTCATCCCTCTAGAGTTTATTATACTATATTATTATATCAATTCACTTCTCTGCTTGCACAAAATTGCAAAGACATTTGTTGAATACATGAAAATGCAGCTAAATATTATGTTTTAAGCTTATAATTTTTATTCCCTCTTGCTAATTTCCCTATTTTATTGATTTAAAACTCTGGAATCTTCTCCGATTTATATATATTATACATAAATTAGTTTATTTATAATTTAATGCACTCAAAATGATTATTATTTAATAACTAAAATATCATATTAAAGATCTTATAATTTATATTAAAAAATTATTATAATTTACTATATAATATTGGCAATTCCTATATTGATATATTTTTAGTATAATATTTTAAATAAAAAAATATTTACGCACTTAAAATTTATTTAATATTTAAATATTTAATGATAATATTTAGAAAGTTATATACATTTAATTATTTTTAATTTAATGAACTTTAATGATTAGTAAATGATAAATGTATAATTATTTTAAAAAAACTTTAAAAAAATATGATAATAGAATGCTTTTATTAATTTTCATTATTTTTATTATACATTAATCTATATTTAACATATAATTTATATTTAATATATTCTATATATTCTACAGCAAAATTTCCAAAAATATATTTCTGCAATATATATTCATTTCTGAAATACAATATTTATTTTTATGTGCTGTAAACACAAAAATATATTATTTGGCAAGAAATGTTCGAAAAAGTTTGAAATTTAGCTTGAATTTTGTTAAAAGACATTAAATTGAATATCGTGAATGTAATGTTAAATAAATATTTAAAAAACTGAGTAAAAAATAAAGAAAAGTTTGTAAGAAATAAATCAGGAACTAAAAAACAGTATTTGGTTCACTGATATCTAATTCAATTAAAATATTTACTTATTAAGCAATTTAATGTCACATAAAATATAATTTCATTATGTTATTAAAATTTAATATCATCAACTAAACGATTCTAGGTTTATTATATGTTTATTTGATATCGTGTAAATGAAAAAAATGACTGTGAACGATATGATATATATAGATCCACAGTTTCTTTTATTATTTTCTATTATGTCTAGACTAGACTTTCAGTTGTATGATATCAATACGATTCCTTATTTCATTATTTTGATATCATGAAGATAAGTATATAAGAATTGTTTCTTAAAATAATCTAAACTCATATTACTATGGCATATACAGTACTATATATTGAACTTATTATTTGCGAAATTTTTTATATACTGTAATATCAAGTAAGCGTAATAATTAATTTTATTTAGTATAATAGTAAACATAGGATTGAGTTCTTAACTGAAACAAATATATACACAATGTATATTCCTGAGTTTGTACAAAAATTTATACATTGCATAAAAATTAACTTTTAGTATTTAGCACTCAAGCTTATTATTTTACACAAGAATTAAAATACATTAATAACGAAACCAAAGTTTAAAACTATTTAGAAGCAGTAGCGACTAAGTAATTCAGATTTATGATAACCTGGGATAAGTTTAGAAATTTTTTCCGAAACGTCTCCAGCGGAGACTTCTCGGAGCATTTTCTGAATTCATCCAGGTTCCAACTCACCCTTGATAAAGAAAATGCAACGCATCTATGCAGCTTAGTTTCAAATACAATATTATGAATTTATAATATAATTTATATTAATAAATAAATTTTATTGCTTACATAGTTATTACTATATTATTTAACAGCCGGAAGTACTGTATTTTAAATATTTTAATAACCGAAACGGCAGTATCTGTGCATGCAGACTGTATATCAACATCGTTTACACAATAATTTTTCAATCGATCATACATTAGTCTGTGATTTACTGAAAATCAGTAACACAGTTATCATTACTGAAGAAAAGTGAAAAATGTAGTTATAAATGATCAAAATAGCTATAAATATTTTTAAAGCTAAATATATGATATAGAAATAAAATTATGAAATTTCACTGTGCAAATATCTATTAATAATGAAACAAGCATAATTAAATCATAAAGTTTATTTATAGAAACGAAAAATAAAAAATCATCAGTAATCAATATCCTGGTTCGGGAAAAAAACGAACAATACAACAAGCTTATTAATCGAATCAAAATAATTTTTTAAAGCACTTTCGGGTATTAACCCATCATCAATAAACTATTGATGATAAGTTAATACCCAAAAGTGCTTTAAAAAATTATTTTGATTCAATTAATAAGTTTGTTGTTGTGTATTAAAAAAATAACAAATCTAAAAATTACTATTTAAATACAAAAGATTTCTGAAGTAATCCACTCGTTATTTTAGGAACTTATACAATATAGTTCTATAAATTAAATATTATATAATTATCCATAGAGTGCTTTAAAAAAAATATGCTTTAAAAGCATATTTTTACTTTTTAAAGCACTCTATTAAATATAATTTAAAAATTAAAAAGTAATAATTCGACACTGAGCATATTTTTTTCTAAAAAAATATGCTCAGTATTGAACTTCCTGTTTATATACTGTATATTAAAAAATTCGAATCTAAAGATACAATTAAATATTAAAATATATACTGAAACAAAATTAATAATTTTATGAAAATAACTGTTAATAAATTATGTTGTCAGTTTTTCATTGCAACATTTTAGAAATTAAATTATCATCATAAAACTTATAAATATATTAATGTAGCATTAATCATCTATTATATAAATATTGACGATATATTAAGCATGATGTTGCCAAATAAGTTGATTAAAAAATCCTGCTTAAAATAATTAAATGTTTAATTTAATTATATTTTAGTAAAATATTTTTTTCAGCATTGATCAAGCGTTATAGAAAGTTTGATCAAATAAATTATCTGATAACTTTTATTTTTTTTTAACAGAAAAATCGCATGACGCTAAAATCTGAATTATATCAATCAGCTATAGATACTATTGACGAATAAAAAAAAAATCTGCTCTGTAATCATTCATAGATCAACATCTGTGCTAACTGATATTCTTGTAAAATTATAATCTTAGATCATGTGACAACATTCCATAGAACCTAGTTAACAAAAATAATTTAATTATGAATTTGCGTTTAATATGTATACATGTAAATGTGCTATATACCGTATATCAATATTTAGTATCATGCAATACGTAATGAAAATTTTGAATATAGATAAGTAAAGCCAATCATATTCTCAAATTATTATATTTAGCAAATTCTGAAATTTTTATTTCATAGACTCAATATTTAGCAATAGAAATAATAATAATAAATTATTAAAATGAAGATTAATTAATTCTAGCAAATTTTTTTCGAATCGTAGACCAAGCGGAAAATTGACTCTAAATAAAAGCATGAAATTCATAAGAATTTTATAAATAATGTTTTAAAATCTAAAACAGAGTTTCTGTTAACAATAGTCTAATATGTTATAAAAGAAATAAATCTATAATAAGTTTAATAATTGTTCAAAATACGAAAAATATAGAGACTGCTTACGAAGTTCCAAATTCTTTACAAACTACAGTCATGCATTACCTATACTGTTTGTAGATAAGATCATTCACATTATATAAATGATACAGTATATGAAAACTACTTATTTTATACATAATATAGATAAATATATTCGTACATTACTAATATTATGTAATTTTAATAGTACAATTTAAAGATTGTTTTACATCTTCATCTTCTACACTTAAAATTATTTCTTAAAAGAAACAAAGATGAAGACGAATTCCAAGTTCAATAGTTGCTTTACAAGAATCGTGAGTTGACCTATTTTGAAAATAGACGTCATCTTTATAATTATTGAAATTAAAGTGAATAAAGAAAAAAAAAAACTTACAGGATTCCCTCAGAAACAATATAACGAAACCATCGAAAACTTATTGGAAAAAAGCAAGAAACAAAGAAACGTCTCCTTACTCCTCAGTAACTGTTCATGCCTAGTGAATTTATAGAATGCATACTACATGCCACTGGAGGTTTAGGAAAAACCGAAAGCGAGGCCAGACGTTAACCAGTTTTCTATCAAGGACGAGAAGGAAAAAGCTATAATCATTAGTTTTACTTGCTAATATACTCTTCCTTGTAAAATCCTTATGAATTTTATTCCTAGTATATTAGTAGAATAAATGTATTCTAAACATTATAAAACAATGCTGAAGTTGTCAGTACTGCATACCACTCTTCTTTATGCTTTTCACTATTTCCTTTCTTGCAGAAGTTCAAATACATTTATTTATAAGGTTATTATTTAAAGTAAATTTTTTTTACAAATATTTTTTCAAACTGTAAGCAAAAATTCTAAATCTTAACATTTTATCAATTGTATATTTTGATATTATCTGATATTTCTAAATTATACACAATATGATAAAATATTTTTACAAACCGTATAGCTATTAAATAATTATTAAATTTAATTTTATATGATATTTATTTTTAAATATTATAAAATATTAAAAAATAAATATCAAATTTAATTTATTGTAACTGTATAAAAATTGTTTACACTGTATATCCATAAACATGCTAAATCGAATATAAATTTTGATGTGTTGATAGATTATAAATTAAATTATTTATATGAAAAATTCCGAAAATAACTTATATATACTATAATATATTAGAGTTAGCTATTTTTACATTATTTTTGTGTCAGCACATATGAATTTTCTATATTAAATTTCAACTGGATTTAATTTATTATTATTATAAAATTATTTAGTATGTATAATTGTATTTGTTTGAATTATATTTTAGTTTTAATAAAATAGAGTATAATTTATCACTGTTTTAAGAATTTAACGACTATAACATTATTATATTACATTTATATACATTATCACATAAATATATGAAATGAATAACGTTTACAGTTATTTATTACAATATTAAATGAATAAAGCAATAAAAATGCAGCATTAAGTATTACTATTATGTATATATATAAGTTATATAAAATAATTTGTTTATTATTATTTTTTATTTTACAGATGAGTATTGAAACAATGAGTATTAAACTAAAATAATAGGATAAAACATTTTCAATTCGACTTTAATAACTAAGTTATATGAAAGAAAAGTCCTTGGGAGTTTGGGACATGGTAGAACCTGACAGAAAAATGAATAGAAATAAATATTTATAGGATTTCCAGTAAGAATTTTTTCATTTTTTTTATTTTTGTTTAAAAACGAGGAAGAATGTAATATCGTAATTCAAATATGAGAAAATAACAATAATATATAAAATTAAACATATAATTTATTTGAAAAATTAATAATAAAGAATTTAAATATTTGCTTAGATCTAGAATATTTTTTAATCTTTTTTTAAATCAGATATACACGTATTCTAAGCTAATAATATCAATAGAGTTCTTCAATACTTTTAATAGAGTCAGAAAGTTTTAAAGTATTTTATCTAGAAATTCATAACATAAGTATATCTATATCTAAAGTCATTATTTCTTCTAAATTCGATCATAAGAATCAATTGAAAATAAATTAATTACAAATATTCCGATTATATAAAATCTATATTTGAATATATTTTTAATAAAAATGTTTTATTTTCAATATAGGTTATATTCATTTTAAACGTGTACATATATTAACTTATTAAATTTCAAAATACTATATTACAAAAGTTTAATTATTTTCACGAAATTTATTATATACGTTATACAAGTTTATAATTAATACCACTCATAAGTTGTATTAAATATAAAATACTATATAGTATAATAACATCTAAACTTTTTAACTATTGTTTCGGATTTTATGTTGTACGGTATTTTTCAAAATTATTTTCTACTTAATTTTAAACCGTGATTTTTTTCCATTTATTTTACATAGCTTTTTCTTTTGAAATTTACCATTCCAGAGTCCATCACGAACTGTAATTACTACGATGATAGATATTATAGAATAGATAATAACATAGATATTAACGAACTTAACTCAGATTCTCCTTAAAATAATCCTGACCTGGGAATCTATTTCCGATTCCTACGGGTGGAAAGTCAATGCTCTAGTATACAGTGTCTAGCCAATAAATACTATAGTTGGGATTAGAATATTTAATATTGAACTGAACAATCGATCCAATTTTAATGTAAATTTTAAGTTTATACTTTTTAAAGATTTTTAAAACAGATCTGTATCAATCTAATTAAGCTCTTTCATAAAAATTACGATCATCTTATATAGAAATAAATGATATGTACACACAGAAGCTTCAGTAATGATAATAATAATAAGCTATTACATACTACAAAAATATAAGCTAATCACTACTGAGAAATATAGATAGGATGTTTGCTATCAATACAATCTAAAGAAGCAACTACTTGATTGACATTATTTTATTTCTGTCCTAAATCGTCAACAGAATAGTTGCTTTTAAGATGTGGAAAACAACCTATTTTCTCAATACTATACTTGTATTTGTTTTATTTTTTATATATTAGATGTTTTTATAATTTTAAATATTTATTTTTTAGATAAAAATTGTTTTCTAAAGATAATATGTTTAAAATATTGTATGCCATCCATGTCAAATAAGCGTTATTTTGTGCATTTAAATTTTCAAGGAATTTTAAATAATATAAATAATCTCTACATTCCAAATTTGGTAGAAATTTGATCGAACAATACAAACAGCATACAGCACAGTGTAGATATTTACGGAGAAGCGAGGGAATTCCTTTCCTATCTATTTGATTATACTAAATTTTTTTGGGAATTTTTAGTAAATTTTTAGAAAACTTTTATTAAATTTATAGGGAACAGTAACATAAGATACAATTATATATCAAATTTTGTCGAAATCAACCGAAAAATATGGTATAAAAATATATCCGAGAATAAGAAAGAAAAAGAACAGAAAGATAACACTTTCTTCGATTTTTCTTACTTTCAAATTTCTATAGTTATTAACTGAATCTTATTTTTAAATTTTTGAAATTCTATATTCTATTAATTAAATAATACTCTTATCGAATAAAATTGTCAAATCAGTAATATTTAACCTAGAAGCAAAGATACAGGAAGTTAAATTTCAACTGTAATGATTTTCCTAATAAGAGATAATCAGTGACTAAAATTTGAGTTAGTCACTGTTGTACCTTTTGATATGTGTTTAATACAGGTGTATAAATTGCAATCTTGTTTTTCTAGAAATATTGACCTGATTAAATAAAACACATCTTGCAAAAACGCTTTTTTTTATTACGAATAAAAACGATCAAACTAAAATGTTGAAAAATAAAAAAAATATTTCGAATGCTGTATTTACATTTTCAAGAATAAACAGCATTCTTAATTATTTATTATTTTTCATGTTGAAATTATTTTCTAGCAATTAATTCATTCTGATGTTATATTTAATCCCTAGATTTTGAAAACGTACAAAAATGTTATAAGAACAATTATATGAAACAAAGAAGGAAATAAATTATAACGCAAACATAATTATTAAAGACGAACTTTTAAGATTTGTATTTGAACAGCGCTCATAAATATTCATGAATATTCAAGTCGTTATGCTATCAATATTAATTTATGAAAACACTATCGTTCATTGCCACACTCCACGTCCTATTCTTTGTATAAAAAGAAAAAATATTCTACTTACTGTATTTAATAATATAGGTACATTTAATTATTAAAATGCACATTGATAACTCATTCAAATTAAATTAATTATTATTATTATTCCAGGTTTATTTATTTATTTTTTATTTATAAAATCAAAGGTTAAAGTAATTTCATAATACTATGTTTAAAAATAAAATTATTATTAATTTAAAAATAATTATAGCATTATGATATATATAATTTATAAATATCATTCACTGTATTTATGAGATTTCATTTCTCGTTAATTTGTTGTCTTCGTATCTACAAATTGATTTTTCTGTAATTAATTTTTCATTCGTGAATTATAGATTTCTTGTAAATTATAATAAATTGAATTTTCTCCATTTATTTTCATTTAAAATGTTCTTAAGATATCCATATGAACAATATTATATCTTGAGAAATTGAAAAAATAAAAAAATAGATTTTATATTTCATTTTCGTTTACATTTTATATTTTTCTTTCTTTCATTTTTGTTAACTTCAGTTGAGAATAATTTTTATATATAGTATACCAATAAAAAATCATTATCATTTTCCAATCTTTAGATCAAATTACAGTATCGCATAAATTTTACAATATAATTATCCATATTATTTGATAATCATATACATTATTCAGATAACATAATTGATATAAATACATTAATTTATACTGATAATTTAATGTAATAATCATCAATACAATTTAGTATTTTTATACATTATTGTAATGAGATTTTAAAGAAAATTTTAAAAGGAAGAAATTAATTTAATTACAAGATTTTTCTCTAATTTATTAATTGTTTATTAAATTTATCGTGATTTAAAATAAAATAATTACATTCAATACATATATTTTTCAATTAAACGAATAATATCAATATATCATTTTTTTATTTGGCACACAAAACTTTATAAAGTGACAGTATCGTATTCTAATAAACAGTCCCTTGGTATTTTTTCTGACAGGAAGAAACAAAAAAATAGTAATGTAATAAAGGCAGGGAAGGTTTTACATTCGTGCCTTAGGCGAGAGAGACGTTCTAACCTACGCTAAGGGTGGTCCAAGATTTAACTTAGAAACGCCATTCTATCTTTAAGTGTTTTTAAGATATACAATGTACGTATTGTTAAATTCACTGTTATTGCTATTATCTAATCATTCTATTAAAATTGCTTTTCAATTTAATTATGTAGACTATTATTCTTATATGCACTAATAAATTGATAAAGAATTGTCTATATTTATTTAATAAAAAGTATTTTATATTATCTGAAAGATAGTTTGTTATTTCATCGGAACATATAATCTGCTATATTATAAAATTTTAATTCCAACATTATTAAATCGAATATTTCTAGAGAATTTGGATTTTTATTCTTCTTAATAGAATCAATAAAAATAAAATATAATAAATAACGCTCAATATAAATTTAACAAAAATATCTAAATAATTTTAGAAACTGCATGATGTATATGTTATTGTATATGTCATTGGTAATGTACCGGAATTTATACTAACTTGTAAGCATTAATATGCTTGGCATAAATCTTTAATCAAATTTTTATAATAAGGGAATGAGGAAAACAATGTTACAACAATGTTGAACTTTCTGTTGTAACATTGTTTTCCTCATTCATATAAACTAATATATTTTAGCAAGTTAAATACTATACTGTATAAATATTGTAATATTCAATGGAATGTTTTCTGATTTGTATACTTTCAGAAATTTCTCAAAATATCTAAAATAAAAATATTTTGACAATAAATCTTTAAATTTATTGTTAGAATATTTTTATATAAAATTTTAAATGTGTTAATTCTTTACAGTTTCCAAACTTCAACTTCCGAAAATGAAATCCCGACTTTACAGAACACTTCGAATGAAAATACTAGTTATGGCACTGAGTATATAAAATGAGTCATCATAAATTGAATTTTTATATGAATTTCATAATGAAAATATTCTTTGAAAATTATAATCTTTTATTCTCTTGATATTTTATACATAAAGTTTATTCTACTTAAAAAAATGATTTCGAATTTTCTCCAAATATGAACCATTGTTAATTTTAAGAGTTAGCTGAGTTTCATAATAGTTCAAAAATAAATATCAACCTCGAAATAATATAAGAATATATAACGTAATATTATTTAATGTATAATATAATGCTCCCAAAATACTGTACAGGTACTCCTCACTTTACGACCTACCTGTTTAACGACTGCTCGCACTTACGTCCGAGCTTACGACTATTTTT
>WUQG02000005.1:14158-25316 GCA_011317285.2 Androctonus mauritanicus | reverse complement strand
TCTGCTCAAAAGTGCTGAAAACGTATGCGTTAACCGAATAATCCGTCAAGAGCAGTTGAAAAAATAGAAATTACAATGGTTCCTCAATTTGCATTTAATGAAATTCATGTTAGAAAATGATTGCTCACATAAATATGTAGACCCAAAGATATTGAGAATGCTAAATGCAAATTTTTTTAATTCATGATATGAGTCCAGAAAATTATTCCAAATACTGAAAATTGTTGACTCTGCCTCCTGTAGGTCTTTTGTAGCTTGTGCTGTGTACTTTACTTCAGAGTCACATATATGTATTCAAAGAACTGCATTTGGCTTGCAAGCCACAGTTTGCCAACCCCTGATCTAACCTATCAAACTCATTCTGATTATACTATTTGATAAGTGATATTTTGGAATGAACTTCTAGGGTCTGTGATATTTTAGTCACTATATTTGAAATTCATTATAATCAAAATGATACCACTCCCCATTGTCATTACTGATTTTTAAAAGAAATCCTATTTTGCTGTTGTATAAATATTTATTAGAATTACTATGAATTTATATTATAATATAATCTATTTATAATATTATTTGATCTGCAGAAATATGTATGTATATATATAATGATATTCTCCTATACCCATTTGCATATTTTTAAGCTTTTATATATATGCATGTCTGTTATGATATATTTTAATTGAACTGTTTAAAATTTCAAAAAATATGTTCTAGAATAAATCTTCTGTTAATTTATGTTAAGCCTATTTTTATTTTATTGTATGTTGTATTAAACATGCTATATATTTGGGTCAGAAATGTTTTACATAAATTAACAGTAATTAAATTAATTTTTCTTCTATAAGTACTTTTTTTTATTTAATGTTCTTTGTTATTTTTTGTGGAACAAACACTTCAATGAAACTATATTATAAAAAAATACAACATGGCACAATTGTGTTCCTGCTCTCCATTCAGCTTTATTCACTCCATATAATATGTTTCAATGTTTTAAGTCTGTTGATTTGTCAAAAGTGATCTTATTTATTCCAATAATGAAGAGATTTGAAAATTTAAAAATTATAAAAGAAATTATTGCTTTATTTCAATGACTGGCATATTATTTTAATATTTGAAAGTTGGGGTTTAGCTTATACACAGATTTCACAATTTTACCAGTTTTCAATCTCTAAAGTAATTCATACATCAGTATATACTGTATCTTTTTTAATCAGACATTTATTTGAAATTCTTAAATGTAAGGTAACACTACTTTTTAGTATTGATTTCTTGAAATATTCAAGCTAACACAATATTTTCAGCTGAGATCAACATGAAGTCAGAAGGAACATTGAACATTCTGTTTTCTCCAGCACACTAAAATACAGGGAAATAGTCTGAAAAAAGGAAAACAATAAAAATTTTAGCAAAACTTTCTAATGACAAAAGTGAAAAATTATGAATAATAGTGAAAGTGCAAAATTTTCAAAATATCTGAATTTTAAAATGACAGTTTTTTGTAAAATATGCTGGATTTTGGAGAGTTTACTGTTTTAAAGGAATTTTAATATTTTCGTTTAGTCTTTAATCAAAGCTATTGTTTTTGCTATATTTAGCAACTTTTACTAATTCATATTACTACAAATACTGCTTTAAGTTAATTCTCAAGATGGAAGTAAAAAACCAAGCACTAGACAGCAGGTACCTGCTGTCTAGTGCTTGGTTTTTTACTTCCTACTTTTACTAATATTGATAGAAAAACATCTAGTATCTGTTTAAAAATGTTTTATATAGTAAGATTTATTTTCTAATTACTAATTAAATAATAATTGGTATAAAATTTAATTATATTCTAAATTTGATATTATATTTATTATATTAATATTTTAAAATTTATAAATTTTTATCTGTCATGTTGATATCTATTTTGGCAAATATTCTGTATGATTTTTGGTATTGCAGAAAAAAAGAGGATAAAAACATAGTATAATAAACTTTTAGAATAATGGAACTCAGAAAAATGATATACAGGTATTCCCTGAATTAGCAAATCACTGAAAGGTTTTATATAACTCAGATTTTGTGGAAGTCAGAAAAATTATTTTTTAACAAAAATTCTGAAGAAAACACTATCAAAGCTAGTATCCTACTGTGAATAATCTATACTATGTTATGGTGCCTTATTGTTCTTTGACTGTAAGTGAAATAACACTGCATGATATCATATCAATAACATGATACTTTGCTTAAATAATATGCCAAACATAAATAATTTGATCTTTTAAATATTATAAACCACTATGTATTATGCAAATGCAATAAATTTTTATGCTCTATACTTCAAAAAAGAAATAAAATTTTGGAAAATTTTTTATATAAGTTAAGATTTACAGAGATTAGATATATGTAAGTCAAAGAATACATGTATTTGTGATAATGGCATCTCTCCTCCTCATTTACAAAAATTACCACTGATATGTATAACTGTGAAATTTTCATATTTGTTAATATTGAAAAATATTCATTGAATATATTTGGTCAGTGATTGTACAGTTGCTGTCTGCAATTATTTTGCTGTCTGATAAATTAATTAACATTCTTAGATAAGCATACATCTGAAGAAAATAAACCATTTATGAGGAAATTTAAACAATATTTAAACCTATAATTGTTTATAAAAATAAATGTTATGGAATTTTCTAAACTGAATTATTGTAATATGTGTTAAAAAATTACATAAATTTGAAAAATTAAAAATGACTTTTCTCATATAAAAATAGATATAATCTTCAATAATTTGCTCTAACTAGTTCATTAGGAAATTATTTATGCAATACAAAACACTTTAGATCTAAAAAGTGGGAGGAAACCTGAGAAATGATTCATGGGCAGTTGCCACTAGCATGTCATGCCCATTTAAACTGTCAGAGAATTGTTTATGGTTGTATTTTCAATATTTTTGAATATAAGTGAAAATGAAATAAAAATGAATGATTAAGAAATAATAATGCCTGTTTTAATAGAATTAAAGCATATTTTTTTAATTTTAATGTTTTAAATTTCATTCTACAAAAAATTAATTTTAACTCAAAATTTTAATAAAATTCATTTATCTCAATATATAATTAAAATAATAAAAATAAATTGATTAGAAAAAACAAATTTAATAACAATGCAATACACCAAAATATTGGATACCTACAATTCAAATAATTAGAATATTGCATTTTGGTGAAGACACGTCTTGGAAATGTAACGTTCATGAAATGTTAGGGTAATTTGCATAACACCTAATTATGTAAATATGTTCTGTGATATTTAAAGAACACAAACAACAAACAGTTAACAAAAAACTCAGTATTTTTGTTTTATTAGACACTCATCAAACATCAAAAAATTAGAATATTTTCACACATTGGTTCAAAAAATTAAAATATGATCACTGATTGGTCAAAAACAAAGCAGGATATTCTAGAAAATCTGTAATTGGGCTATAAAAAGTACAGTACAGATGTAGTTGCCATCAATTTCACAATGGTGCATACAGTGGATGTATCTAAGACTGTTATTGCTGTCATTCTTGCCCTTAAAAACCAAGGATTGAAGCAGATGCAAATTGTTCAAGAAGTTGGGTGCTCTCATTTGTTACAAAAGTTTAAAAGAAGTATGAATCCAACATATTATTTGAAGGTAGATGGAAAAATTTTGAACAAAAGTCCTCACCACTAGGAAAGAAGATAACAAATTGTTAAACATTGTAAAGAAGAACAGATTTAAATCCGTAAGATTCTTTACCAAATTATGGAAAACTAGTGGAACTGATATATCTAAATCAATATCTTACAGTAACTACATGCCTTCAAATTCAATTGCTGAGTACATAAAAGTAAGCCACTCTTAATCAAAAGGCAGTGTATGGTCAGATTGAGGTGATGCTGAGAATGAGTAACTTTGGGCTTAGAAGACTGGAGAAAGGTATTCTTCAGTGACAAGTCAGTGTTCTGTGTATCACATGGGGATAAAGGTATTCTTATATGGCATATGAAGCATGAAGCATTTTATAAAGCATGTATGAATTTGTCAGTGAAGTTTGAAATCTCTGTTATGGTATGGAGATGTGTCTGTAAATGGTGTTGGGGATCTTTCCATTCTAAATTCCAAAGTAAACTCCAAAGTGTGTCAAGAAGTGTTGGAGTGTTATATGATATCTTCATCAGAGGACTTTTGCGTGATGATTTGATATTCCAGCAAGATGGAGTGTCATTGCATCATCTAACTCGATTAGGAAATGGTTGGTGGATTGCAAGATTAATGTGCTTCCTTGGCCTGTGAACTCCTCAGATCTAAACCCTATGGAAAATCTCTGGGGTTTAGCCAAACACAGATTGCAGACACATTCTCCAGCTACAAAAGAGGAGTTAATTTCAACCTTGAGAGATGTAGGCATCCATTACCCACTGAATGTTGTAATTTAATTAAGAGTATGTCTAACCATGTTAGTGATATTATAAAAGCAAAAGTTATCCTACGAGGTATTGAATTGTTACTTATAACATGTTTTTGCCTATAAACATTTGTAAATGTGTGTAATGTTTTGTTCAAAACACCAATGTGTGATCATATTTTAATTTTTTGAACCAATGTGTGAAAATATTCTAATTTTTTGATGTTTGATGAGAGTCTAATAAAACAAAAAAACTCAGTATTTTTGTCAACTGTTTGTTGCTTTACACTCTTTATAAACATCACAGTATATATTTACATAATTAGGTTTTATGCAAATTACCCTGTCATTTCATGAACGTTACATTTCCAAAATGTATCTTCACCAACATGCAATATTCTAATTATTTGAATTGTAGGTGTATTGTTATTTTATTTTTGTTAAATTATGTTATGGTTTTTTAGATCAAGCTTTTGTTAAAAACTTCTTAAAAAATTCAAAAATGTTTAAAAATATTTAGAAAACTTGTTAAATAAATAAGAAATATAAATATAATTTGTGAAAATAGCAACAGAACAGTTCTGATTATCATATTATTTTCTGATGTGAACATTACATGCACTCACATTTATAATACACTAACACAATTAACTGACTTGTATTTCCTGTCTGTGTCATGAAACATTTGAAATTATATTAAA
The DNA here is from genome assembly GCA_011317285.2 of Androctonus mauritanicus. Taxonomy (NCBI): domain Eukaryota; kingdom Metazoa; phylum Arthropoda; class Arachnida; order Scorpiones; family Buthidae; genus Androctonus; species Androctonus mauritanicus. The sequence goes on along the minus strand of WUQG02000005.1, from coordinate 20,192 downwards.
ATTTCAAAATATAAGAAAACAGTTCTTTCATACAGACCAACTTGATGTTTAGATCAATTGTGCATATACAGTGAAGCCTCAATCTATTATTCTTGAATGTATTGCTTTCTTGGAAACATTATTCAGTTTTTAGGATACCTGAGCAAATCCTTTTTAAATTATGGAAATTAAACCTACATCGATCATTCCTCAATTTATTGTTTTTCTACATCTTTTGGTCAGAAATTTTAATCCAGGAATATTGATCCTGAACTGATTTTTTTTAAGAACAACCATATCACATATACACGTGTCAAAAAAATATATCATCTAGGACTTCAAAATTATGTTTTTTTTAAATGTTTTTGGCTATCCACATAGCCTGCTTCAGTTGAAATACAGACCAAAGAAGCTTTTCTTCATCCTTTCTCATCTGGCATACTTTACCTCTTATGGTTAAGTGCTGACCAATTTTATTGCCCATGCTTGCTGATATCAAAATAGCAGCAGTGAGTCTGCAATTTCTATATTGTTCTGTATTCTTATCTGATCCAGTTTACAATGCACTGAGCATAATCATAAGAGAATAAAGTAAACTTTTATAAATGAGAATCTGATCCAGCCTGAAAAACCTGTGTGTATGTATATGTTTCTAGTTCCATACCAAGTCTTATGAGCATCCTTATACAAACATACTTTGCATTTTATTTTAAAATTTGTAAAATTTCAAATCTTTTGTCACCTTTAGGTGTTTGGTGCTATCCTGTACACCACATCTTAACCCTATGAATGGCATGCAATTACTTTGCCAGATCTGGTAACTTATAATGCCTTTTGATACTGAAATATTATATAGCAGGGGTGGACAACTTTTGTGTACATAGATCTACTTTTTATCTTAAAAATGTATTGCGATCGACTTGTTATAGGCGTAGTCTAAGTGGGGAGAGGGAGGTTTGAAATACATACTATGTCTATACATTGTGTTTCAGTACGAAGTGCACTCTCACGAGCTATCGGTAGATAAGCAAAATGTATGTTCAAACATACATATCTACCTACATGAAAATCAGTATAATTATTTAACGGGCTAAAAAAGTCACGTCCAGGGGAATTAAAACAACATGAGTAATTATTGACAATATTAGTTCAAATTAGCTACAGATAAAGACAGATTTAGAATTAAAAATTTTTTTTATTACCTTAACATTAATGAGAAGACTGAGTTTGCATGTCTCTAACCAAGGATTCATAATTAGGTGTATATCCTGACAAAGATGATGATAATGAGTCTTCAGCATGAGAATCAGTCAGGACAGAATGTTGTTTAGTCTTCATTAACTTTAAGTATGAAAATGCCAATTCACACAGATATATAGATCTGAAGCAAGAATAAATATATTTGCTACATTTGGTGGTACTGGGATATTTTTCTCTTCTGAGAAAAATATCCCAGTACTACCAAATATAGCATTTGGAAATGTTGATGTATTTCCAAAAATCTTCAAATTTTCTGGCTTGTAAGATTAAATCAATTTGTAAAATTATAATTTCATTTTCTAATGCCTTTTGCTCCATTTGAAATATGTCTGAAATTTTTTGGCTAATGCGTTTCATACTTAAATCTTTTTTAAAAGGAAAAGATATAAATTCCACAGTTTCTTTAATATTTTCAAAATCTTGGAATCTTACCTCAAAATCTTCAATTACTTTTTGGATTTCCACGATGTATTTGTCGATCTTATAATTAATATTTTTATGTTTTTGTAGGTTATCCGCCATATTTGGAAAATGATTCAGATTATTTTGTTGCAAATCTTCTATTAACAAAATAAATTTTGTTTTATATGCATCTATGCAGCTGATCATATTAATTAATGTTTTATTTTTACCTTGTAATTCTGAATTTAAATGACTTAATATTAGAGTAAAATTGGTAAGAAATGCTTAGTCACTAAGCCAAGTTTCATCATTTAAATTTTCACATTTTCCATCTTGCTTGTGAAGAAAATCTATTATTTCAGGCAATAAATCACAAAATTGTTGCAGAAATTTACTTCTGCTTAGTCATCTTACATTAGTATGTAGTAATAATTCAGGTTGCTCTCCATCCAGCTGCAGTTGGAAGAGATGCCATTTGAGGGAACTTTCTCAAATTGAATTAACAATTTTAAATGCTATGTCCATTACCTCTTTTGTGTTTAGTCTTTTGCAGGCTAAGATAGTTAGCCAACAATAGAGGCCAAGACTAAACCTTTAGTCTTGCTAATGAATTATACAGTGGTAGCTGAAAGTGGTTGGGAATTCATCTTCATTTTGCCATAGGGTTATAAATCCATCTATCCAACCTATCATTACAGCTGCGCCATCCATTGTTGTTGAAACCAATATGGGATCCGCGGATTGTCATACGGAACTTTTATCGTTTATATATATATATTATCTCTGTTTAAGTATTATATCATATACCTTTTATTGTAACTGATTATATTTTTATATTGTTATATCACTTGATTTATATAGTTGTTCTATCAATTGATTGATTTAAACATCAATCAATTACTCTATATTATAATTTTTTAACCCCTTGTGTGCTGGTGATTTTTTTTCTAGTTAAGCCTTAATATGCAAAAAAAAACAAAAAACTATAAATTGCAAAATTTCACTTAATTTTCATCAAAACTTTTTGAAATTTTCACAATATATTACAAATTTGATTGTGATTCTAATGATGCAACAAATTATTTCGAATTTTATTACTTTCCCTATTTTTCATTCATTTTATGAGATTGGAGGAACACAATTTTTTAATATGAAATCTTAGCCATTCAACAAAATTTTTATTATTTTCTGATAGCAGCAAGCATTGTGAATAAAATAAGGTATGAATCAAGAAAATCAGATAATATTTTTAAAAATTATCAATAAAAAACCAATTATTATGCAAACTTTAATTAATTTAATTAGTTAATTAATTAGTCAAAAAGTGACAAAAATTTATTAAAATATTGTCATTTTTTTTAATAAAATATGTTTATTGATATGTTTTTCTCTTCATTTCAATAATTTTTACTTTAATTTTTTATAGTTTTTGAATTTATAACCAAAAACATGACATATATGAAAATCATCTGCAATCATGCATAAACAGCTGTAACATTTTCTACTTTACTGTAATTGGCTATGAGATGCTTTGTTGATACTCTATATCCAATACCACATGCAGTGCAATAAAGTAGACTTGGCTGTAATATCCTGTGAAACAACTGGTTGCCATAAAACAATAAAAGTGCTACACCCCTTTTTATTGCCTGGAGTTGCTTACATTAGGATTTTCTCATATTTAACTAAATTATTTGTAAAAGCAAAGCAACAAATGATCGAATAAGTAAAAATATTCTATAATAAATTTTAACAGAATTAACCAAAATTTTTATATCAACAAAATTTTTTCAATTTTACGAGTTTTACAGTTCCTCATAGTAAAATTCCATGTTTTAGTTAAAATTTCAAAAATAAATTTATCTCATCTCAAAATCAAAATAAGATTACTAAAAATAATAGGATGGAAATCAGAATTGATAACTTTTAATCAAAAAGTTGTCTGAATTCTACAAATACTATCCATTCACGTTTTCTATCTTTAGAATGGAATTTAAAAAGAAATTTCAGCCATCGGAAAATTTAGGACTCATCATCGGAGGTACATATTTTCATCTAATAAATGCAAAAAAACTGCTCTGTGCTAGCTCCACTGTATAACTCAGAATGGAATTTTATTTATATTATTTTTTTGTGTTTTTTGTTCCATCATCTTGATGACTATCTCATTAAAGGCATTCAATGGGTTAAATCATTTATATTATATTTTATTTTATATAATAATTTACAATCTCTAATTTATAACTTAAATTTTTCTTGCATATTATGTCCTCAAATTATTTTAGCAAAAAATTTCATTATAGAGTTGTTTTATTATTAATATAATATGAATAATTGTTTGTGTTTATAATTTTCTTGCTTGTTTTCCTCACTGATTGTATCAGATATATTTCAATATCAAATTTTTATTGCAGTGTTTAAATGACTATATTAAAACAGAATTTCATTAACTATTATTTGGCATATGGCAGATGTACAAATATCTGTGGTTTGATTGTTTCAATAAAAACAACTCTTCACAGGAAAATTTCATTTTTAACAGTAATGTTTTCAGCCTTCTATAAGGCCATTATTAATTTATAAACCAAAAGTAAAATTTTTCAATTATACTACAGCTGTAAACTAATTATTCAAAAATATTCAAGATTGCTTAAGTTAAATCACTATTTGACTACTGTTTTGGATATAGTTGGCAGTGCCTTATGGAAGGCTGAAAACGCTGCTATTCCAAATTAAATTTTCCTATGAAAAGCTGTTTTTTTTTTTTTAATTGAAATTATCGTATAAGAAAAAATCAGCCCTTTGAGCAGGAAGAATTCACTCTCTTACAACTAATAACACCTTTATTGAAATAAAAGTGTTATTAGTTGTAAGAGTGAATTCTTCCTGCTCAAAGGGCTGATTTTATAGCATTCCATAGTAAAAATGGAGCAGTGTAACAGAATAGTACAAAGTTACATCCATTATGTTGTAAGATACAGTAATAAATTTGACAAGTAATAGATTCATCTATAACAATAAAATCATCAAATGATAGCATCATTTATCACAGATTAAGAGTTCAAAAACATTCTGATATATTGAATAATTTTTTATCAGTTTAGGAATAATTTTATTCAGAAATAGGAATAAGAATAATTTTACAGGTTTCTACTTATGATGGAGTTATGTTTTGTTAATCTCATCATAGGCCAAAAAAAATCATAAGTCAAAAATGACTCACAATGGTAGTAATTTTAGTAGTAGTAATAATAGACAATAGAATATTGAATCTATTCCAAAGTTATCTATTCATATGTTCATATCAGAGTTGTCATTGGAAGAGTATTATCAATAAATCTAATGTTTTTTAATAAAAATTAATAATTTCAATAAAATATTTAAAAACAGTATTAGCAAAACAGGGAAGAAATTATTTTACAAAAGGAAATATTCAGCATAAATTCTGCCTTTATCAACTTACATAACAAGTTTTAAAATTTATTACATAAGACTGATAAAAGTATCTCTTCTCTTAATACTCTCACAGGTAGAAAGAGACTATTTACATAAAGTATAACTCAAATCAAAAATATTTCCATTTATAGAAGGTACATTTCTTCTCTTGTTAATAGTACTATTAACCAAAACCTTATTGCAATCAGATATATATGCAATAAATATATATATTTATGCACAGCACTCCAAAAATTAAGCATAAAATGCAAATTTGAAGTTAGCTACAACCAATGGGTATTTTTCAATGAAATTGCATGTAGCATTGGATCAGAACATGCAAATATTGAAAAGTTTATAATATAATGATTGGACCAGCCCAAAAAATGCAAATGAAGAAACTGGACAAAAAAGTGTTTTTCCTTGTTGGTTACCATTGCAATTGAGAACAGTTCAAAGAAAATTGGAAAAAGACATTTTCATCATTATGCTACCAAGATGTCGTCTAGATGATGCAACATGATGACAAGCTGTTGGTAGATTATAAGCTAGCCAATCCATTGTAGAAGGCACATTTCATTGGTGTTACTATTCTGTAATCTCACAGTTACAGACACAGTTCCAGAGTACAGGGACAATCATCAGAAGACCTGTATCAGACCATCTTAAAGTAACAGCCTCTTCCAATGACAACTACTTCATTTACTGGCAAGACACATTAAACAACAGCATCTGTTATACAAGCATATCCTTATTTACAGCCATAAAAAAGGCCTGTATCAACAAGTACTGTATGTTGAAGGCTTCATAGGCAAGGCCTCTCTATATAAGACAACCAGTAATGTACAGCTCTGTTCAATGAGGTTTTCACCTCGACGGGATATGTTCGGCTATCGGGCAATACTCGATTTGAGACCGATTAGTTACGACAGCACTGTGCAACGTGATTTGCTTATCG
>WUQG02000004.1:99379-112271 GCA_011317285.2 Androctonus mauritanicus | reverse complement strand
ATCAAGTAGGGAATTGTAGCAAACCTATACAAAGACAGAAAGCCCAGAAAAAGTGGTCTCTCACCAAGATTTTTATTTAAAAAAATTGCAAAGGAAACATTAATGACAAAAACACAGATATTAAGGACTCAATAGTTTGGATTAAATCTTATCAATAATGTAGTCAAACACACTGTCACTCATCTCGCTCTCGCAGTTCTGGCCAATAAATGTAGCATCCACAGGTCTCGCGACACAGGCGATATGTGCCCACTACTTGCATTCTGGTCACTACACCCACTTTTTCTTGGGTTTCTTGTTGCTGTAGGTGTCACAACTCACGAGATATATGCAATCATCTTCATCTGATGTTACAATTATATAATTATAACTGATCCTGTTACAGTTATACTCACTACTGCCATTTTTAGTTTCTCCCCTCCTCTGCAACAAGCATTCATTCAAACTAAACAACGTTCATAGTAAATGTAACTACATGGCACTCGCTTTCTATTCAATATGTATGAACAGGATGTGGATAATTGTTTGAGATCTATAAGGTTTTAATTCCAAAAGGAAAGCATTACTAACTTACTTAGAAAATGATTTTTCGTTCCTATTTTGGCAGATACTACGTACGCCATTACTATCTTGCTGATGTGTGGTTACTGTATAATGCCGTTTGATAACACGAAGTTCGATGCGGTCTTTTAAAAAAAGATAATTATTCTGATACAATTATACCTATGTTACGAATATACCATCTTCCCCTACGTATAATATGTGAAATTGAATAATTTTGTTCATTTATTGAACTACTATTGTTTTTCACAGGACTGTGTTCATATAAAGGTAACAATTAATTTATTGCATGCACAATTCAATAAAAAGCTTTATCACGTTTTGCAGAATGATTTATTATTATTTCGATAGTCATTATTATCAAAGCCCTTTCAGTCATCACTTACAATTAGGTAAATGAATGTTTTCGCTTCCTGATACGAGGACCCAAGAGCTGGATTTTAGGAATCTTTTCTTACATAATTTTGTTATGTAAAATAATCACTGCTGATGAATACGTGATATACATATCGACGAATACAGTACTGCAAACATGAAGAGTTAAATTGTTTAGGTGTTATACGTGTGATGGTAGTTTTTCCTGTGTTTATACTGAGATATAAAATGAACAAAGACAAAAGGATAATCACAAAACACAAAGATAACACCAACAGATACAGACGGACACAAAGGCGGTGAACTACAAGTATAATACAGAATTCATCTCATTGTTTTCGAAATAGATTTTGTTCTTTGTTTAAAATAGAAATCTATCTATTATAATAAAAATATTTTTTTTTTGTCGAATGAAAACATTAAGGAAAAGAGACAAGATGTTAACCTCATTTTTTTCTTATTCATCGACACATATGTGGACATCATAAAATACATAGTACAAACATAAACGAACGGACACAAAATGCACAAACAACGAACACGAAATGTAGAAAACATAAAAGATAAATTGATGAATGCACAAACACATGAAAATCTGAAATGACACAAATATTCATTTCATTGTTTTTGAATTAGATCTTATTAATCAAACAATGCTTTTAGTCGAAAAAATTTTCCTTGTCGAATAAAAGCGCTAAATGAAAAAAAAAAAAAAATTCAAAAAACCATCCGAGATGCATTTTTCATTGAGCATTAACTTCATTTCTTCTTGTTCGATGCACATATGGATGGACATAAAACAAAGTGTAACAAATGAAACTATACAAACACAGACGACATCAACACGTACGAATGGATATGATAAATATGTGTGGAGGATGTGACTGACCAGCAGACAGTATAAATAGAAAGATAGCACCTCAAACATTGGCTTTGAATTGGTTCAAACTGCAATTTTCTTTCACTTCTTTTTCTTTTCTTGAAGATATCAATTGTAAAGTTCATTGAATTGTTTGAATTGTTGACTATTGTTTTTTTAAATGAATTGTTGTCAGTTCTAGTTTGGATCAAAATTATAAGTAAATAAAAACAATTGGATGGTTCAGTTTCGAAGTAGCTATATTTATCTCCTAAATTAGCAGGTTAAGTTTAGTATAACTGGTTTAACTGGAATGAGACACAAACAATTTTAGTTACTTTGTAAAATATTTAATACTCAATGAAAAATGCTTTTCTTCTGAAACTGATGAAGGTTAGTTTTATCACACTTATCAATTTTAGAAAAGTAATCTTTATAATAATTTTTTTTTATATATTAAGATTTGTATCATTTACAAGTGAAATTGGGATAGTCCCGGTAAAACGGAGGTAAGTTATGATATTTGGACTGTAAGAAATCAACTTCTTATCTCCTAAAATCTGAATATTATACCTTCGTTACATCATTTATAGATGGACTATCTCAGTTCTATCTGTAAATGATATAACTATAACTATTATTTTGATATAAAAAATTGTTATAAAGATATTGAAATTAATTAAGGGTGGCAAAGTCACTCGAGATACATTTTTATTGAATATTGAACACTTTATCAACTAAAGTTGTGTCCTATTCTGACTAAATCAACTACTTTTCCACTTCAATAGTGTTAGTTTATAAGATAAATGTTTATCTCATATTTAAAGTGTTTACTCTATTCAAACAAAATTCCGGCTGTTGTTAAACTACTGTATGTAGTTTGTTTAAAAACTTAAGCAATTTGTTTAGTTCTTTGTCCCCCCTACTCTTATATTCGTATCAAATAAGAAAACTAAATTGCTTGGAGTTAATGGTTTCTGGTTACATTTTTACATATCCATAATATACTATATGTCTAATATATTATTTTTATTAATACAGTAGAACCTCGTTCATACATTTTTGAAGGGGATTGATAAAAATTATATACAAGTGAGATTAACGTTAAAATGGAACTTTTTATTTTAACTTTAAATGTTGAGAAAATACATTAAAACTTCAAATTTAAACAAACTAAACTACATGCTGTATTACGTATGTTTTTCCATACATTAAAACTTAAAATTAAGAAGTTTAATTAACCATGATGGGCAATACAGTTATTTTGGTATAAAGAAAGATTTAGTTGGTTTTTTGGATGTGATACTACATTCGTAGATCGAGCCTTCATACGCAACTACTGTACGTATCTTGACATCACTAATGTGTTTTTGATCTTATGTAACTATGTATGTATGTTTTTTGACCTTGTTCCATAGCCTGTAATCCTTGTGTTACTTCCAGTATAACACATCGTTACATAACGCCAGTAGAAAGAATGGCGGGATAAATTTTGGTTTTACTTTTGTATTCATTCTATTTTCTATTCGGTAAGATAATGTAGTGTACACTATAACAAATTGTTCCTTTGTCGAAAAAGTTTGGCCAAGATTTCTTGGATTTTATGTATAAGTGCGACGAAACGATACTGGAGGAATAAAAATAATAGCGTACAAATGCGAAAACGTATAAATGAAAAACGTGCGAATGGGATGATTTTACACGCAAAATCGAAAGAGTGTACAAAACATCGTACGAGTGCGAAAAACGTAGAAGTGAGAAACGTATAAACGGGGTTCTACTATACTGCAATTCGTTCCTATAAAGAAAACAGTTTCTTGAGCAGTTAATCCAACAAATTAAACATACACATTAATAACATATAGCAAATAGTATAGATAAAAATATTTTTTATTCATTCTTTAAGGTAAAATTTATAGAATATGATAATATAATATGTACATTTACATTCTAAAAAATAAAATCCATCAGAATTTAACAAGTTTTAAAATATATAAACAACGATAAAAATTAATATCGATATTTATTTTTACACGGCTTTTGCCCAATACGTTGCATATTAAAAATATTTATGTTTTGATTAAGCCGTTTTCTTCTTGACACAAACTTTTATGCAACATGGGATAACTTCCACACTGGATTTTAGAAGTTGGATACTTGCACTCTTTTATCTGGTTAGGAGATAAATCCAGCATAGATGCAGAATTAGTAATAAGTTTTAATTGCCGGATAGCCGCGTGTACTCTAAAGTGAACGATGGTCTCCACTTGATAACCATGATAATTATTTCTGTAAAAACACACGTCGTATAAATATCGACTACCGTATAATAATTTAATACTAATTTTTGTGTTTAGATAGATAGTTACATGGCTCTTTCTAACAACTGCTTAGCCTCCTTGTAGCAGCCTTGTTCCATAGCCTGCAATCCTAATTCCATAGCAGCGAATGCGGCGATGTGTAGATCTTCCTGTATATTTTTATCTCTGTAATTAATAAACTTGTCGTTATAAAGCCACTCTTCTCATAAAAATTATATTAAATATTTGAGGATACTTACAGATTTAATACATTCTTGAAACATTCTTCCGCCAATCTATACTTCCCGGAAAGTTTTAAGCACGAACCGTGTAATAATAGTAGTAAACAATAGTCTTCCACTTCATTCCCTACCAGAACATCTGAAATATGTTGACAAAAATATTATATAGGTTGTGACGATCGGAATATCTATAAAATAAACATAGCAAAAAAGAATTTTTTGCTATTCGACAATCTTGAATGGACATGCTACAAAATACGATTTTCGTTATTAAGATACAGGCATGACTAATAATGAAAACTCGCTAGTAAATATGCCATTCCTTAATTCGAATTCTAAAATTTAAACTAATTTTATTGGTGAAACTAATATTTTCTCATCCCAATATATCAGTATAGCTATGACGTGATCACTTCTATCGTACACTTCTATACCGGAAATAGGTTTCATACCAATATAGCAGTGACACCTCTATTCGTACCACCCGGAAACACAGTGACGTCATCGCCGCCATGACACCTCTATCTCCCCATCTAACTACTTATAGTTATTGTGACATAAAGGAAGAATCGATTGTAGTCTGTTTTTTGGATGCAATACTACACTCATACATCGAGCTTTCATACGCAACTACTGTACACATTTCGTCATCACTAATGTTTTTTGATCTTATGTAGCCTTGTGTTACTTCCAGTGTAACACGACGTTACATAACGCCGATAGAAAGAATGGAGGGATAAGTTTTGGTTTTGCTTTTGTATTCGTTTTACTTTCTATTCGGTAAGATAATGTAGTGTACAGTATGACAAACTGTTCCTTTATGGAAAAAGTTTGGTCAAGATTTCTTGGATTTTATGTATAAGTGCGACCAAACGATACTGGAGGAATAAAAATAATAGCGTACAAATGCGAAAACGTATAAATGGAAAACGTACAAGTGGGATGATTTTACACGCAAAATCGAAAGAGTGTACAAAACGCAACGTACGAGTGCGAAAAACGTAGAAGTGAGAAACGTACAAACGGTGTTCTACTGTATATCATTTCGAATTAGTTTGAAAAATTGTAATTTTAATTAATAGTGCTTTTAAATTTTGAGGAAATTCAGTGGACAAACACCTTTTTTAGAGTTTCTATTCGACAGAAACTCTAAGGTGTTTAGTATGCTAGCAGTGATTGGCAATAAAGATTAAAAGATTACAAACGGAGATATATTTAGAAATGTTTTCACCATTCCATTGCAACTGCATTCGACACACTAGAGTTTCTATACAGCCTGTTTTTTAAATTATTAAAATTAGGTCAGCTGAAAAATATTTTTCTGATTTGAGAATTTAACACAAAGTTCCGTATGTTGACAAAAATATTTACACATAATTCTTTTTCCAAAATTGTTTAAGTTTAAAATGTTTCACCTGGCCTTATTACAATATTCAAAAAAATGAAGTCCCGTGAGAATTAATCATTTTGATTTTAATTTGAATAATAATCGACAAATCATTGAAACGAATATTCTACAAAATATGATTTATTTTATAAATACATTACATTACCTAATTTTAAATATAAATTTAAAACAAAAATTATAATTATTGGTGAAATTGAAATGAAAATAAGATTAAATCTCCCCTACTAACGCTAAAGATTGGATAAAATTTAAAAAAATTAAGTGATTTTTCCTTTTAACTTTCAAAATTTTTACAATTCCTAATGTAATTTTGCTTGTATATTATTTGGTATTACCATTGGTTACAGATAACTGTGTTACCTAAATATGGTTATTAACCTGTGTTATATATTATATATTTTCATACAGGTGCACTTACGGGTATTTTCATACAGGTTAAAATATATAACACAGGTTACAGTGTAGTAGGTATATACAGTACACTCTCGAGTATCCGGTTCGCGACTATCCGGCCTAGTTTTCTTTTATCGTAATTAAATGAGGAAGGCTAGGAAGTTGTTTGTTACCAAACATTAATTTGGTAAGCTGTGTGTCTTCTGCCCGATAATTCTCATTATTTATCCTTGCTCACTCTACAGGTAGCAGGTAGACCAAAATTCTGTTCAAATCGATCGAAATCTCACATGCCTTGGCAATGTTGCCAATGCAACATTGCCAAGGCATTGGAAGCTGGCATCTGCTACGATCCTCCTACATGTTGTGTGCAAAATACAAGTTGTGACAGGAAAAGAGCAGCGTTCTGCTCGTTGTTCATTGTTTCGTCAGTGTATAACGGACCTCAATTGTTGCCGCTGTTCCTGATTATAACTGTACAGTACGTACAGATTTCATAAATTGTTCTTGGAGTATGTTTAATGTTTTTTTAAATGTACTACAGTGAAGATTTCAAAATGAGTGATAAACGAAAAAAGTTGTAGTGACTATGGAGGAGAAATTACGCACTATACAGCGACTAGACTCTGGTGTAACAGCAAAAAATATAATTTTGGAGTTGGGAGTTGGGAAAAGTACAGTGGGGGACTGGAAAAAAAATCAAGCAGAAATTGAAAATGGTGTGCTGCACAAGCTAGTGGAAGTGGAATAAAAGTAAGAAAAACCAATGTGAAAAGTAAGCATAAAGAAGTTGAGGAAACTTTATTTTTATGGCATGAACACTTAAAAGGAAAAGGTGTCCTGTAATTGGGCCAATATTGCAGGAAAAAGCTTTGGAATTTAAGCGACAAATAGAAGGACAACATTCAGAGTTCGCATTCTACGTGGCTTGAGATAAATGGTGGGCTTTGTACTCAATAAGAAGTGAGAAAATACATATTATAACAGTGAGTTTTGGTATAAAAACTTTGTCTTCTGGTATTGGTGGGGCAAAGAAATGAGTTCATAGAACCCCGGACTATCCGGCTTTTTTGTTATCCGGCCTGCCCTTCCGCCACATTAGGCTGGATGCTCAGGAGTATACTGTAATATGCAAAAAATCAAAATTATCATATCACTCATAATTTTCATCAAAATCTTTTGAAATTTTTTATCCATTCTCTAACAATATAAATATAATATTTTATTGAATTTTACTTTTTTCAGAAATTTTCATTCCATATATGAGATCACTGAAAAAACAATCTTTTTATTTGAAGATTTAGCTATCCAATGAAATAATTACTATTTTTAGATAGCAGTTGGTCTTCTAAATAGAAAAAACCATAAATGAAGAAAATCAGACTATATTTTCAAAAAAATTAATAAAAACCAATTAATATGCAAATTTTGATTAATGAATATTAATTACAATATGTCATGTAATTATTTCAAAATTTATATAAATTTATATTATATAATATAAATTTTATTTTTATAAACTTATGAAATATTGCCATTATTATTAATAGTTTATATTTATTGATATGTTTTTTTTATTTCAATGATTTTTAATTTAATATTTTATAAATTTTCAAATTTATATCAAAAAAACCTAATGTAAATAAATAAAAAATAAAAATCATCTCCTCTCATACATAAACAGCTATAATAATTCTTACTTTGCTTTTATTGGATTCCCTGATGATTGACTCTCACATCATTCCCAATTCCATGTTTTTCCAGAAAGTAATAAGCTTGAGAGTAAAAGTGCAGAAAAGGACTAGCAGCAATAAATAATAAAAGTGCCATGTTTTTTTAATGGTGGATCTTTACTTATATTAGCATTTTTCATTTTTTGACAAAAATATAACAAAAATGGAGTAAAAAAATCAATGATTAATAAAAAAAAGTATTACCTATTTTAATAGAATTAAGCAAACTTTTTGATATTACCTATAATATTTTTTAAATTTGAAGATTTTTTTTTAAGATTTTTTTCTATAAAATCTTAAAATTACTATAAAAATTAATTTTAATAAAAAATTGGGTAATTAACTTCATTTCAACATATAATCAAAACAAAATAAGCATAATAATTTAGAATATAGAGAAATAAGAGGAGAAAAAGTGAATTTTCCAAAAAATATTCAATTAAATAAATTTTTGGAAAAATCATTTAAAATAAATTTCAGCTGGAAAATATCTAGGAACCATTATCAGAAACTCATTATTGCACCTTTTTTTTTGTAAACCCTAAATACAACTGTAATAAACTGATTAGGACTCATGAAATTGCAATTGTAAAATTCTATTGTTTGTCTCTGCTACGTGAGGCAAATGCCAGCAATGGTATACAAGAGGTTAAGATAGTGTATAGTGTCCTAGTAAAACATTAGAAATGAGAAAATTATAAAGTTTGGACATTTTCAGTTTCTGATTGTTCCACCTACAACAGTAGAAAAAATTCAAGGACTCTCTGTGTGCAAATCTTTAATATAATATATTTTGCACATTCTAATAAAATGACAAAATACTGTTATGCAAATCTTTATATAGATAAAATATATTAGAAATTTATACAATTTGAATGATATACAATTATTATGAAGTAAAATGTTTTTATATATGGTAGTTGCCAAAGATTTTCAAAAATTCAGAAAATACATTAAAAATATATTTAAATATTTCATTATCAGTATATGCCAAACACTGGATTTAATATTAGACCCTTTGGAAAAGTGAAAGTAAATTTTGTCTTTAAAGTCAATGTTATACAATAAATATTATTTCTGATATTTCAATTAATGAAGAGGATATATAAGAAAATCATAAAAAATAATCAATATTCATGTCATTGAATTTGGTAATAATAATCTGAATTACAGAATTTTTACCAACATAATTTTAGGAACCTGTGTACAAGAAAAATTAAATTATTTTATAGTACAAAATTCAATAATTTAATTTAAACAAATTATAATGGATAATTGATTGTTGATGAAATAATTTCTTTGAAAATTAAAAAAATGGCATATAGTTTTACAATTCATTAAATTGAAAATTCATAAATTGAGGGATATTTGTATTTTTAATATCTAGTTGGACTTTAAATCTAATCTCTCCTCAGTACCATACTTTCAGCTGAAAATATGGTACTGAGGAAAGACTAGATGTAAAGTCCAAAAATGTTTTGCCATAATAAAATCTGTCTTTGCTTATATTGCTATAGTTATTCTTCATCGTATTTGGTCAAAAAGCAAAGGTATTTTCTGTTTGTTTCATAATGTCATAAATTGTTTGACATATATTAAAATATTCAGAATTGGCACTTATTTGATAAAATGATGATTTATAATAAAATCAACAAAATAAAAGAAAACAAATTTATTTCTCAAACCAAAAATAAGATTTATTCTCTTTTATTTTGTTATCCAAAACAGGATTTAATTCACTTATAAAATTAGCAATAATATTATTTGAAAATAGTTAATATGTAATTTTTTTGATATATGAAACAATTGCATTCTCAAAAATTGTTGTTCAATAATTAATTTTTAACAAAATACATTTTTAAATTTATAATTTTATAATTAAAATATATTTTCAGAAATGTCAACAAATTTTGGATTAAAATTTTTATCAGAAACAACATCCAATTATGTGAAGATTTATAATCAGCAGTTGTTATATGCAGTAACAGTTTCATTTTGGATAAGATGTTTAAATAGCAATGAGAACAACAGAGGTACTCCAGTCTCTTATAGTTATAAAAATGCTGTTACAGGAGATGAAGTTGAAAATGCTCTCACTCTGATTGATGTTCATAAATTCCTATTTTATTTGCATGGAAAAAAGTTTTATACAGATATTGATGCAACTAGGTAATTTTACAATAATTTTTAACAGAATTTAAAAATTTCTTCAGTACTCCCTGTTTTATTGTTTATACTGCAGATTTGAATATATTATAGGTCTTTCCTGTTCCTCTCTTTTGAAAGAGATTCTGAAAAAAATATAATACATATATGATATTCCTTTGTCTTGCTAACGTTTCTTCACAATCTTTCAACAATAACAAAACCAAAATTAACAAAATTTCCAGAACTATCATCATATACAGTAGAACCTCTATATTTGGGCGCATCTGTATTCGTAAAATCCAGTATTTGGAAAAAAATTTTGAAGGAAAACTGTATCAATATTCGCATATATCGCTATATTCGGAACAATATCAGTAATCTCAAGTTGCCAGCTTGAGCAACTCTTTTCGCTTTGCGATCTTTGGGCTACTTTCTAAGTAACAGTTTTTGAAAATGTTTAGGTAAATTTTCTGGCAGCATTCGTTTGTTGGCAGTTGAGGATCCGTCATTGCGTTTTGCGACTCTCGTGGTTTAATCGTTATTTTTTGCGTAGCTTTGCATTATTTTTATCAATCTACTGTATAATATATTATCAGAAATAGATAATAGATCTTTCTCACACTTTATAAATAATGCACTTCAGGCATTATAATTACAGTAGCATACTTGAGTTTTTATGGAAGATAACTCCCTTTCCAAACAGTAATCTTTCTCCACACACAATCACTCCTCAGGGAAAAAGATTTATACAGTACATACAGTACTATTATATGTACAGTACTGTATTAAATTTTCATTTTTATTTGTATATATTACTATTAATATTGTTATATTACGTATTTGATTTCTTGCTTGTACATATTATTTTATAAGTTTAATTAAATAAACTATTCTGACAAAAAAAAATAGTTTGTGAAAAGTAACTTTTTGGGTCCAGAATAAATTAATCCAGTTTACATTATTTCTTATGGTAAAAAATGATCCAATATTCAGAAAATTCAATATTCAGAACACTCTCAGGAACCAATTAATTGTGAATATAGAGGTTCTACTGTATATGGAAGAATGCCAACAATACGAACGATTTTCACGAAAAGTTGTAATCAGACTTAAAAAGAAATGATAGATATGTCACAATAAATTCGTATATATTATGTTGATAAATTTATCCAATTAAAAATAAGATAATCCAATATTTTGTATTACGATGAACTGTGAATTATTATAAATTATATTATGAATTATAAAACATTACTAGCATTGGATGGTTAACGATTTAATAATACAAAATAAAAAATTTGGTGAATTAAAAATTGAGTTTTTCTAATAATGAATGAATAAATTATTGTCAGTTAGTGTGCAAAAGCAGGAATGATAAATGTTTGTCATATTAAAAGAAAACGTAATGTAACTATGCCTGGCCGATTGGCATTACACAAAAATTTATGTTTATAACCTCTAAACAAGTGAATTCGTAAAAATAAAGTTATGTTAATTAAAAAGAAAACGGCAGAATTTTCTATTCTGAAATTGTTATTTCTGAAGCGGGAGAAGTTGCTTTCCAATATGATTACCGTTCTATCAGATAAAGTGGTTAATATTTAAAAATTTGTAGAAGTTCTTCCAACTGAGAACACATTAATAACATGAAATTTATAATAGAAATTATTAAAAATAATTAATAACTTTTAAATACCGGGTGGCTATAAAATAAGTATCTGTATTTGGAGCTGTCTGTAGCTGGAAGGAATGATTCGAATGAAACCAAAATCGGTACACTTGCTAAACGAGAAGGGGAAGAAGAATGGAATAACAAAAAATTAGTTGCAACAATTGCTGACAGATGGCACGGCCAGTGCAAACGCTACTTCAATCATCAGCAAAATCAAGAAGCGGTCATTTCTGCCAGTAACGGTGGTACCTCAATGACCTAAAAAATCGCATAACACAACATGTGCGAAACATCACTCCTAATGCATTACATTCCGCAGTTGAGCACGTCGCACATCGCCTGGATTGTGTCCTCCAGTTCAATGGCCATTTGGAACTTGAACTTGATCGGAACCGCCATGCGCAAGCATAATCACATTATCTGTAACATTTTTCAATAAATTAGGTATGTCATCCGGTTTTACGTTTTAATTCTTTGTTCTTGTATTAAAACATTACATTCAAAAGCGCCATCTGTCGGCAATTGTTGCAACTAAATTTTTTATTCCATTCTTCTTCCCTCTTCTCGATTAGTAAGTGTACCGATTTTGGTTTCATTTGGATTATTCCTTCCAGCTGCAGACAGCTCCAAATACAGATACTTATTTTATAACCACCCGGTATATAGATATAAAATATACAGTAAGTGTGATAGACAACTCAGAATGTGCGAAAGAAATTTCTAGAAAGGCGAAAAAACGGGACATTTTCTTTTTCAATGTTGAAAAAGAATATGTTCTTTTTCCAAAATCTCTCTCTCCAAAATGTTCCTTTTCTAAAAACGAGAGTTTCTGAAAATGTCGTATATCTAAAAAGCTGTTTGATAATTAACATGATGATAGCGCAAACAGATATTAATTGGCAATAATAAATTTTAAAAAAGAATTTACTTTTTAAATATGATTTTGTTTTGTTTTTGTACGTTTCATTACAAGTTTCCCTTTTATTTATATTTTAAGATTATTTAATGAATTTTGTTCATCTTAAATATATTTATAAAATAACTTTTAGTTAAATTTTTGTTCAGTTCTTTTATTACAGATTACTGAATAATGTAAAAAATATATATTTTTATAACTTTTATCTAGTCCTTTAATATAAACTAAACAGTTCAACCTTTTATTTTATTTTTTTAGATATTTATCAACAATATCGGAATGTAT
>WUQG02000004.1:57346-68562 GCA_011317285.2 Androctonus mauritanicus | reverse complement strand
ATGATGAAGCCTTCCACTGCCCAATAAATTAATGAACGTTACCAATTTCTTGGATAAAAAATGAATTAAGTATCAGAAAAAGTGATAATCTGTTGGAGAAATGTCGGGAGAGTATGGAGGATGAGGCACAATTTTGTATTCCAAATTGTTGATTTGCTGTATGGTTGACACTGCTGTATTTGGTTAGGCATTATTTTGAAATAATAGGACTCCATGTTTATTCACAAGTGCTGGTTGCTTAAAGCACAATTTATCATGCATCTGCTGCATATCTGTACAATATTGAGTTGCATTTATCATTCTGCTGCATGAAAGGAATGAATCGTGAATAACACCAGCAGAAGACCATCATACAGTAAATAACTTCTTCTTTGGATGCAAAAATGCCTTTGGAATCCTTCCTGGAGCATCTTTCACTCCCAATCATTGTGATGAATGTGTACGATTGTCATAAAATATCCACTTCTCATTTACAGTCACAACTCATTGCAGGAATCTTTCTTCTTTACTTCTTAAATGAGAAGAGTACACCTCCAAATGCCATACTTTGTTTTCGTCAATGAGTTCATGAGGCACGTAATTGTTGCACTTCCTTACTTTTCTTATTATTGCCAAATGCCATGAAACAATTGAAAAGTGTACATTTAAATGTTTGGGTGATTTCTCATACAGTTTGTCATGGATATGATTCAATTAAACCTTTAATTCATTCAAATCAATGGAGGAAGGACAATGGCCATGGGGTTCATTTTGTCACTTCAGATCCTGAGAGAAATTTTGCAAACCAATGGCAAGTGGACCTCTCATTAGTTGTTCCTCCACCCAATTCTTTATTGATGTTTTTTACTGTAGCCACTGCAGAATTTCACAACTTGAACTCCTAAAGGTAAAACAATCTTAATTGATTGGGTTCTATGATTGATTTGATGTCAGTAGTATTTAATGTTTAATGCTCATTAAAAGAAACAAATACTACAATTGCATCACCCACGTGACATTGTCACATGACAAAAAAATATGTATAAACCTCAGCACTTGCTTTCTTCTGCAACCATTAGAAACCTGATGTCATTCAATGCCATTTCATTTGCAACAACCATATATATATATTTATTATTATTATTTTTATATCATATTATGAAAGATTTCCAATATTATAAACATAATGACATCCTTATAACATCTGTAAAATTCAGAATTTTTTAATATTCACTGAATATTTTACTTGTACGAATTCTTTTTTAACTTCTCTATTACATACAGTTTGTTTATTGTATGATTAAAAGATACAATTGAAATTTTGTGCCACTATCATAATATGTGCAAAACATTCTTTATATAAATTAGTAATACAACCGAGGATGACCAAGTGTAAGTCAAAAAATATTTTTAAAGAAATAAAATTTCTTTCCTGATTAGAGTTGTTTATTTTAGCATGTATTTATCAATTATGTATATTGTATAATAATAATAATAATAATAATAATAATAAGTATTATTATTATTATTATTAACTAATTATATCTCAGTTTTATATTAAAAATTAAATAAGAATAATTTTTTAAATTATTAACAAACAAAATAAAAAAATGAAAAATTATTCATTTTCATTATTATTTCTTAGATAATAAAAGATTAAATATTTAATAATTTATTGCTATATATGCTTTATTGCAATCAATATACATACAGATTATGAAGTTTATAAGTTTATACACATTTTTGAGGAATTTTAAAAAAGATAAATAAAATATATTAATTTTATTAATCAATGATATATATTTCTTTATTATCAACAATCTGTTATCATCTTACTGGAAAATTTTTTTATTCCATCTTTGTAGGAAGATTTTAGTTTTGATGTGAAATAGTCAGATATATCTACTGTGACCATACGTCCTTTATTTCACTGCTCTGTCCTCTAACTTTATTTATTTTCTAAAATAGGTGTTTTATCCTTTATTTTGTAAAGTCGACACAATTTAAAAAAAATATTTTAATAATATATTGAACAAGTTAGTTTCATATACATCATCACGATAAGTGTTGTCATCGTGTCGTACATCGCTACATAGAGTGCGGTAGTGCAGTGTGTCGCTAATTGAACAGCCTTTTGACAGTACCACGGGGTGGACACTCTTATGAGGATTTTTGTGATAGTTTTTTTTAACTCTCTAGTTAGTGGATGATACACTTGGAGCGTTGGTGAGCATTCGTCACCACTTGTCGGCAATCTTCGGAGGCTCAAGCATGTGACATTTTTACTGTTGAGTGTCTCTTCTCTTTATAGTACACTCCTTTTCTCTGGACAGTACACATAGACCTCGCATCAGTTACTACACTTTTACACAATGTTAATTAGTTACACAAGGACTGCATGTGATCTTTTAGTCTATTATTTCTAATTTTTTGTATTTAGGTATTATTTAATTTATATTTTGTAGACCATTTATCATGGCACCCAAAAGAAAATGCATTTTTAATCAAACATTATAAAAAGAATTTCCATTTATTAAAAGGAATAACGGATAGTGATGTCAAATGCAACAAATGTTTAGCCAGCTTTAATATTGCAAATAGTGGCAGATCAGCAATTACACAACATATTCAGACAGCAAAACACAAAGAAGCAGCTTAAACAAACAAATTGTTAAACTCATTTTTCATTAATAAAAATTCTGATGATAACCTAAAGGCTTTAGCACTAAAAGACATCTTGGTATTATCACTCAATACAATATAACTATTCATTTCGATCAAATGACTGCTCTTCTAAATTAATTAAGAAATGTTTTGAGGAAAAATATTCTTTGCTTCCATTTTCGTTCTTGCACATCATTTGTAATGTTTTCGCACTATATTCTTTTGAATCAATTAAAACTGACTTAAGCAAAACAAATTATATAACTATTTATTTGGATTGCTCGAATCATGGTAATACTAAATTGTGCACAATTCTGGTCAGATATTTTTTACCCAATTGCAGTGTCAGAGTAAAAGTTTCAAATAAAAATAATCTTTCTGGAGAAACTTCAGCTATATTAACAAATTGTATCAAGGAATCATTGTCAAAATTTGAAATTACTAATAAATTACTCGCTTTGTGTGCTGACAATACCAACGGTAATTTTGATGATTCCCAGAGAAAAGGAAAGAATAATGTTTTATTTAAAACGCAACAATCAAGTAAATATAAATTGATAGGAGTTAATTGTGCTGCCCACATATTGAACAATTGCATAAGCATTGCAGTAGATTGTCTTCCGATAGATATTGAAGTGATATTAGTAAAAATTTATTCACATTTCTATATTTACACGAGTAGAAAAGTTCAAAGAATTTTGTGATGATGCAGAGGTTCAATATAAAAAGCTTCTTGGTTACAGCAAAACACGCTGGCTAACTCTTTTACCAGCTTTAGATAGAATTTTACAATTATTTAATCCATTAAAATTATACTTTTTGAATCTGGAAAAATGTCTGAAAAACTAAGTTCTAAGTTCAATACTAAGTTCAATAACTAAGTTCAAGCAGTCCTGAATATGTATGGAGATTCTGAAAAACTTTTCAATGAAACATTAGCAGAAGAATGGTTATTATTTATTCATAACCAAGCCTCAATATTTCACCAATATATATTGAAAGTTGAATCACAAGAAATCTCAATGTGCGAAACATCCATACTTCTAAAGGAATTAAAGCTAAAGTTAGTTGAAAGAAAAAATGAGGGGTTTCTTTAGCATTAGAAAAATCAGAAAATATACAAGCCAAAAAATTCAATGATGCTATGTACACATTTTATCAAACATGCATAGATTATCTAAATAATTGGGACATATGTTTTATTGAAATAGAGGTGTTTGAATGGGTCACATTACGTGAAATCCCTTTGTGGGCGAAAGTAAAGCTATATTTTTATTTTGAATCATTGGTCCATAAATATACTCGATGGTGAATTATTTGATGAAGTTTCATGTGTAAAAAAATACGTCACAAACAAAAAGATCAACGAATGTTGACAGAATAACAAACCATGGCATCAAAGGTGGGTTGAGATTTTTGAACATTTTACAGCAAAAGAAATTGCTTTCAAAAACATTTGTAAAATCGTAGAATATTCTTTATGTCTCCTTGGATCTAATGCCCCTGTCGAACAAATATTTTCATTGGTGAATAATATGTGGGCGAATGAAAAAACCCAGTTAAAAGTTAGCACATTAGAAGTGTATATTTCTGTCAAATACAACTTTCAAATGAACTGTATGGAATTTTATGATTTTTTAAAGTGTGAACCAGTGCTATTAAAAAAAATTAATTCTACTGAAAAGTATCAAAATTAATGTTATTTAAATTTTTACAATGTGTGTGTATGTGTAATAATTAAGATTATTTAAAATTTTAATGTATGCATTGTTGTATGCTACTATTTTCATAATAAATGTTATAAACTTATGAATTTTATAAGCTATTTTTTTTATTTTCTTCGATATGTCCTTTATTTTCCCCAAAAAAATATGGTCACCATAGATATATCATTTGTATCAAATTCAATACTAAAGATAATTAGTATCAAATTTTTTCCAAGTAAAAAATTCTAAAGACTTGGAAATAGATGATAATCACTTGGTTCACTATTTGATAAATAAATCGATGAGAAAATTAAAAACTTCAATTGGAAGCTCTCCCAACTGAAGTCCTTCATTTTCTGTAGTGCTATCCATGCACTGTGCAGTTTAACATTATCTTAGTGGAACAAAATTTTTTTCTATTCACTAATTGGAGATGCTTTTAATTTATTCTGAATTTAATCCTGAAAATTATTGACAATTAGCATTGGAATTTATTATTTGAATAGCCAGTTTGCTAATCTAATGATAAATGCCAATGTCAATTTGATAACAGTTCAAAATGAATGATACTGCATATATCCAACCAAACAGACAAAAGTATTTTTATGAATACATTCTTGCTTTGCTGCTGACTTGGATTTTTTTACTTTTATCCATTCATTTTTTACTTATGACATAATGATAGATTGTTCATTTATCATCACTTGTCATGATACAGTCAAGAAACAACTCTTGTGCATAATAGGTTAAAAGTGAAATACTGATGCTTATTTGTTCTTAATGATGTTTTTGGCAGTTTAAGTAGCATCCATTTTCCAAACTTGGATATTTTTACTGTCTTCTATAGATGAAAATACATGGTTTCATGAGATTAACTGAATCTTTCATCAATCTGATATACTGTTAATTGTGATTCTGCATCCATAAGACTAGTGAATACTTTGCTGACAAATTTAACAAAATTTAACTATATTTTATACATTACATATTTAATTTAATGTTTTCTTTATTTTTGCTTGTAAGATGTTGCCATGTACAAGATTTTGTCTTTTTTGTAATGAATAAATATTGTTTATTCAATATTACTTTATCACATTGCTTTAAAAATTTGTTGAATATTTTGAATTCAGGTGGTTGGGAAATCTAATTTTCATTTATAGCATTGTTTCTATAAGAAACTTTGTTCTGAGTTATGACAGATTCAAAGATTTCAAACCTCTGAATGTAATTATAGATGCATGAGAATGATTTTAAAATATATTTATGCAGATGTTAAAAGAGTTAAACTGCAAAAGTATTATTTTATAAATTCATACAAAATATTAGAGTTTATTACCAATTTATTTAAAATATAAAAAGATTATACAAAAAGAAGACAATTTCCCAATTAAGATTTATTGTAATTATTAAGTTAGTAATCCATGTATGAAACCTACTGCTTAATCTTGTGTCTGTGCTACACCATCAATACAGCAGCTATCAGAAGGTTATGTATATCAGCACACTATATCTTTACACCATGGGATTTACCCAACTAGAATAAAAATGTTGACAATTATGATGTAAATAGTTATAAAATGATTCATTTAAAATACATGAGAAAAAATAGAGTAAAACCAAAATTCTAACAGCATTAATATTTGTAGAGAAAGAAATTAAATAAAGGATTTTTATTAGAGTTCAAAATTATGGATATTTATGTTCTATTAATGATTTAGATTTTATTATACATAAAAATATATAAAATATAAATGCATTTATAAATAAATACATTCTGGCTTAATAACTAAAACATGATAGAAAATTTAGCCTCTTTAAAAGCCAGCTCTTAAATTTTGAGAATTAAGGTAACAATAATATTTATTAAAATAAAATTATGCAAACTTTAACCAGCAGTCATAGCACTTTTATTAATGAATTCAATTACATTAAATCAAATTAAGCATAGCTAATTAAAATTTAGTTTTCATTTTATTTTATATATAGTTATCTGAAAATGATTATAATTTATTATTGATCAAATGATTTTTATTAAAAACAATCATTTCTTTAAATTTATATAATAAATTAACAATGTAAAAATATTCAATTTTCATATTATTATTCATTTACAATTTATTATATTACACAATATTTTATCTTTTATATTACTACAGACACAATATTTTACCTTTTATATTTTTAAGAAACACTTTATACAAACTAACAAATAGAGATAATACCCTCTGTTGTCATATATATAAGAGGAGAGTGTTCTGCATTAGTCAATATTTTAATATTTATAAATAGAGGCAATCCAAGATTTACATAAGTGGATCATTCTGCAAAACCCTATGTAAATCAAATCTACATATATCAGAGCATATGTTATACAGTACTGATGGGTTACAAAGACTTAGCATTAAAAAAATGTTATATTAAAGAATAACTATATGTCATATAGTAAATCAATTACTTAACATCTTGAAGGACTGGATTCAATTCTAGTTCTATACCTCCAGTTTTTTCAGAAAGGGCCAGGTTCAATGCAGCTTATGTAAGTATGAGTCTATGTATGTCAGATCTATGTAAGTTTGGGATTGCCTGTAAACTAATAATCTATAAATGACTTATATTGATATAAAATATCATGTTTCAAATCATATCGTCATAAGGTGCTTGTCTTCTCCAGTCGATTGCTACAAGTGATAAATGATTATGTAATTAAGTATAATTCTGCTATGTAAGTTTCAACAAATTGGATTGTAATGTTTATTTTTTATTATTTATAATTTTTACATTTTTGGGGAAAACACAAATATGTAATCAATTAATACTGATACAAAGTAGGCAACTATAAAAACATGAAGAACGTTTCAATTGCTAGCCATCTGTTGTGTACTTCAGGATATACTTTTATATAAAGCACTTTTTTTATATTTAGGTTTATATGTAAACATAATATAAAAAAAATGCTTATGTGTCTTAAATATTTTATTCCAATATATTTGTTTTATTTGTTGTATTAAAATAATTAAAAGTGATAAATAAATTTTTGAATACACAACTAAAGTTTTAATTTCTTTAAAGTTTTTAGAACTGGGAGAGTGAGTCCTCTGAAGTGAGTGAGCACATTTAATTGCATAGTTGTATGTAATTAAATATCAGGTTGGGGCAAGCTCCTTGTGTTAGGAGAACATGATATATATAAGAGAGTAGATCACTGAGTAACTTAGTACAGAAAAGTAGCTTGCATAACAAAAATGACTTAATACCACTGGCATAATGTAATTTATGAATACCTTCATATGTAAATGGTCTGGTGGGACTGAATATTATCAGTTTAATTCAATACAAGTGTGAGTGATTAATAAACAACCCATTCAAAGTAGAAATTCAGTATATGATATGAAAATCTAATTGATAAGATGATGGGGCATTATCCCAGCATCTAGAATTTGATTCTAGGCAGTAATGAATTTTATTTCAGATTAGTCTATATCAGTTCAATTATTTAAATATTACGGTTAATTCTAAATTATTTACTATAGATTCCTTAGTTTGTTTGATTACAAATTTGTTATCAATTTCCATGAGTTTATTTTTATTGTTAAGCTTCAAAAATATTACATATTTGCATGTTTAAATTAAAGGATGATCTTATCCATGGATGATTAGTTTTTCATGATTGCTAGTGTAAAATAAAGAAAATTTAGCACATTTCAGATTGAGACATGCAATTTCTGCATAGACCAAGATAAATTGGTCTATGCAGAAATTATATAGACTAATTTATGTTAGTTTCTAACATTTCATAAAAACATTTCTCCTTAATCAATGACTGTACATAAAATTATACTGCTTTTCTTCAAAATAAAGAAATTATTTTTTTTTAGTGAAATAAATAGAATTATGGTAAAATTGATGAATAATTTTTGAAACAAAGTAATTAGAAATCAAAAATATTTTGCGATTATGAAAATTCAAATTTTTCTCTAATATCCAAAAATCATTTAAATTTTCAGTAAACATGTTGAGAATTATTCGTTGCTTGAAATCAATCAATATTTATCTAAATCAAAAAATAGCATTCTTATAAAACTGATTAAACAATATTTATATTACTATTTTCTAAATTTCACAATATCAAATTATTTATATGACTAAGAAAAATTTATCAAGCTATGTGAACAGTTATGGAACAGACTGCAAAGTGAACTGCACATGATAGTAGTAGAGAAAATTTGGTATAGTATTATATAAAAACATGAGTCAACTACGACACAATTTTCTTACTCATTTATCTAATGTAAGTTAGATCAAGAGAAGCCTTTAATACATTAATTAAAATATGAATTTGTTTAAAATGATTACAAAAATAAATTAGCATACATGAATTTATAATTTGTTTTATAAAATAGATGATAAATAAAATGTTCATTGTCAAAAATAATTTAAATCAATTGTAGTACAGGAATACCTTGTATATAGCATGGTCAATTCGTTCCAAGAAGTGTCCATGCTATGCAAAACCATATTGTTCAAGGCCTATTTATAATGGATTTCAATTTAATTTGTTTATTACAAAGATTTAGGATAATAAAATTGTTTAAAAATGAAAAAAATATATTTATTTTTATTAACTAAATAACAAAGAAAATCATTTTAAACTGATATAAGTTATAGAAAATATTAAGATTCATTGAATCTTAATATTTTCCATTGAATCACATGCTATTTTAGCAAACGAAATGCCATTCTCGTAACATTTTATAATTTCAAGTTTTTTCTCTAATGTTGATCACTTGCATTTTTTTGTTATTCCACCAGTGTCTTCTTTGTTTTGTCTCTTTTCACTCATACTTAAATAATAAAAGAATATTAAATACTAATATTAACATAAATAATAAAATTCTGCAGGGAAAGAACATGTCTGCACGAGAGCATATCGAAAAACTACTACATAAACCTGCTCTCAACTGTCACCTGCAGCATTTGAGAGGTCACCAACCAGTATTGCCAATGTTGATATATGTAATAATCATGGTAATAATCAAGGATAATCAACTTCCTTGGATAAAAATTGTGTTAGATCAAAACCATGCTTTGCAAGGCATTCCTGTATTTTTATTTTTTCAAAAAAAATAATGTTGAATTGTTATTATAATATATTAAAATGTAAAAAATATGTTGAATTACCTTTTATAGCAACATCTTCTTGCATAATAAATGTAATTGGTACACAATAACCTTGAATTGGATGATTTATTGAGTCTTGTAAACATCTTTTCCATTCTTCATCAGTTTTTATTGGACAAGAAACAATAGCTGTAAGAATATCACCTGTTTCCAGACCTGGAGGGCCATACACTCCTGAATTCTAAACATCCATGATAAAGACAATGATGAATCTTTAAATAATTATAGTAAATCCTAACATTTATCATGGTATTATGCTTTATATTTAACTTTTTTATTAATATTCTTAAAGATAAATTATATCAATGATTACCTCAGCAACATAAGTAACAGTTACTCCAGATCCATATTGGTAAAATGGAAACAGCAAGAATGAATTAATGTACAATAAAAGAGAAGCACATAAAACTAAGACAACATTATGCCAAACACCTGCACAATATATCCTCAATTGTTGCCAAGGTGTTAATAGTGTCATACTTTCTGTTGACATGTCGACA
Organism: Androctonus mauritanicus; assembly: GCA_011317285.2. NCBI lineage: Eukaryota > Metazoa > Arthropoda > Arachnida > Scorpiones > Buthidae > Androctonus > Androctonus mauritanicus. Next base: position 58,535 of record WUQG02000004.1, on the reverse strand, counting down.
AATGCACCAGGAAATATTCCAAAAATAAATAAACCAGAACCATGAATCTTGACATTTTCTCTACAGAAAATCAACCAAATGATTTACATTTTCAAAATTTTATAAAATAAAGTATGATATTATAAACTTAAATTTACCTTGCAGCAGCAAGAGCATGGCCTAATTCATGAAAAATACTACAAACAAGTAATGTAACAAAATAATATATGACATGAGATAATGGCAAATTCACTCCTGGAAACTAAATAAATAAATAAATATTGAATAAAAATATTTATTATTATATAGTAAATTTAACATTAAACTTACAACTGGCTGCAAAATTTGTTCTGTTTTAGTATTATAACCTAAAGAGTCATACATATTCTTGGCTGTATAGGCTAGCAGAAATAACGAAGGTAAGATCAAAATACTCGTGACAAGAGATCCAAAACTGAACCATCTGCGAAGCCACCGGGCTTTATAATTACTCAACTTTTTAAATAATCTGTTCCAGCGACTTGAATACCACTGTAGTTGAAATGGTTTGAAAGTAAGACTGCTTTTCTCTAACAATACTAAATATGGATGCAACATACATGACTGAAAAAAAAATAAATATTTTTAATAACAATTATCATAAAAAAAAATTTATTGTTTCCTAATAATTTATATCATCAGCATAAAAATAAAAATATCAAGAATAGTCTAATTCTTGAAATATATAGAAAAAATAATCAAAATAATCAAAATTTTAAAATTTAAAAACAAAATGTTGTCTATTCTATAACACTCAGCACTCAATTTTTTCATCTCTATTGAAATATTGAAACATAGCAATACTGAAGTGTCCCATATGTTTAATATTTAAAATACAATCAATTCAATACTGATAAACTTCAGTGCTTAAAAATGAAATAACCCAATAATCAGTAATACTGATTATGACTTCTAGACTTTTATTCTTAACTTAATTTCTAAACACTTTGGCAGGAAACAAACTAATAAAAATAATAACATTTGCTAGAAGTGCTTTCAGTTTTTATTAGTCAATCCTCATCAGCTTCTGAAATTATAAAATAATTCTATAGAACGTCATTGTGGAAAACAAGTTTTATTTTTGAAAGGGGTCCGCCCTCTACGAAGGAATGTCAACCCTCTACGAGGGAAGTTATGTAAACACGGGGAAAGAAGGAGGCGCGCGGGGGAG